>JAHBCN010024166.1:0-12062 GCA_019359885.1 Listronotus oregonensis | reverse complement strand
TGGCTTTTAATCTTGAGCTCAACCTTTCAAGTCTATAATCCTAAGTGACGGGAAAAAGTCCAAAGTTCAAGGCTTTAAAAAATATGAGCAATAGTTCATTCGACGCGGAATGCAAATCTGAGAAAGTCGTTTTGAAGATTTTTTTTGTCAATAAGGATTGCAATTGTTATTAACCGGAAAAAAAGACATTTCAGTTATAGATGATAACTCCAAAACCATAAGAGATAGCGAAAATTGCAAAACAGATTCTTGATGAGAAAGAAATTTTCAAAAAAATGTTTTAACTCCCGGAACTCTATCTCCATTATTTATAATTTTAATTTAAGGCTAAAAATGGACTTCCGCGAGACATATTTTTGCGCGCTCGTAGTCAAAACCGAGTACGTCACACTAAGTAATTCATTTTAACACGTTCGCTGCTAGAGGGCATAGCTCGAAATGGGTCCTCAGAGCCAGTATTAGTTATTGCGATTTTTGGGCTTAAATTGGTCCATCTAGCATATACATTATGAAAATATTTTTGAGAAAGGCATATTTTTAAGAAAAAAGTACTCACAGTTATCTCGTATTTGGCACTTTCATCAAAGTTATCGGTGCCAACTACGAGTTAAGCCGTGAGTCAGGCGATAGTCGTAGGTGGGGATAATGCGCCGCCTGAATCGAAAAAGGTCGCAAAACGACATAAACACGTTTAGTGCAAGCTATGTGTTTCAATAAAACTGGTCGTTTAGTTTGTTTCCAACTTTAGTTTATTGGGAATTTCAGTAGTTTTTGATTTTTACGAATTTTGAGTACTTTTAATTCCAAATGGCAAAAAAAGAAGACTTCCCGAAAAGAAAGTTTAGAGACCTTTTTGGAAGGGGGTTATGAAGGAAATGCGGGAATATATCAATTTTGAGCCATTGCAACCAAATACACCAGCTAAACCCTAACCATAGTCCCTTTGCAGTGAGGGGGATGAAGGGATTGACATACATGAAGACCTCCGGAATTTTTGTATACAGAAAATGCAGGTTTGAAAATAGACCTTACTAATTTTGGTGTACAAACTTTAGTAGACTTGTTTTTTTCTGAGGATTTTTTGAACGTGTTAGTAACTCAAACTAACTTATATGCCAGCAGAATTAGCAAAAACGCCAAAAAAAGTTCAAGGCAGTTTGCATGGAAGGATACCAACATTTTGGAAATAAAACAATTTTGGGACTATTATTTCACATGGGACCCTTTTCACTTCCCAAAATTTCATGTTATTGGATACAAAACCTTTTTATAATGTGCCATTTTGGCGTTCTATTATGAGCAGAAACAGGTTTCAGCTTTGTTACGCTTTCTTCACTTTGCGGATAATTCTGTGTCTAATGATGACAGATTATACAAAGTGCGTCCAGTTTAACCCATTTCAACAAAGTTATGGGTGAAAATTATATACCGCAAAAATACCTGTATTGACGAATCAATGATGCTCTGGCGGAAGGCTCTTTTTCCGTCAGTACATAAAAAACAAAAAACACAAATATGGTATCAAGTTATATAAATTATGCGAATCTAATGGTCTGGTTCAAAAAATTAAAGTTTATTGTGGAAAATCCGAATCATTAGATATAGATACTAAACATACTGATGGGGTTGTTTTATATCTAATGGAAGATTATCTCGACAAAGGATATGTGCTATATATGGATAATTTTTATAATTCAGTAGGACTTACCCACCTGTTAACGAATAGAAAAACTTATGTCTGTGGTACGCTACGAAGGAACAGAAAAGGAAATCCTAAATGCATAGTAAATCAAAAGCTAAAAAAAGGTCAGCTTACGTGGAAGAGAAATAAATCTGTAGTCGTTTGTAAGATAAGCGAGATGTCCTCGTTATTTCAAATATACATAGAGTAGATATGGTAGAATTTTCCCATCGTAATGGAAAGAAGAGCATAAAACCTAATATTGTTATTGATTATAATAACGGAATGTCGGGAGTCGATCGATCAGATCAAATGCTTTCATATTAGTCATGTTTACGAAAAACTGTGAGATGGTTCAAAAAGTTAGCAATACATATCTTTGAAATCTATATTCATAATGCGTACATTTTGCACCGACAGATAACAGGTTCGAAAATGGATTCTCTACAGTTTAGGGAAGAGTTTATAGCAACGTTGATTGAAGGTTTACCAGATACAAGAAAAAAGCAGAAAAAAGATGATTTTCATTATTTAGAAGCTCTTCCGCCAACAGAAAAAAAACAAGCCAACAAAACCATGTAGAGTCTGACAAGAAATAAAAAACGACCGAAACACGCTATTATTGTCCAATGTGTGACGAACAACCCGCCCTCTGTGTTGAGAACTGTTTTAGAGATTACCATGTTTCCTAAAAACATATAAGTATACTCTTTTATGTTTAATGATTTTTAGGCTAACTTGAAAAAAGTTTTGTTTGGTTTTACCAGTTTAAGTTTATTTTCCTGATTTTAATTCTAGTATATGTATTTTTAATGGATACTATGTTTTTTTCAAAATACGTCTTTGTTTAAATAAATAACTTAAAACCAAGTGCCAGTCATCTCGTATATGGATATAATTATCATGATACGTATTACGAATTAACTCGTAGATGGCACTTAGAAACAAATTGCAAACTACGAGTATAGTCGTACTTGGCAGCGAACGTGTTAAGGTATTAAATATTAATTTAAAAAAATAAAATTTACGGTGTATTCAAAACACTTTAAACAATTTATTCCCAATTAAAAATGTACCTTAAAGTTAATTCTTAAACAAGTGAGACAATTGTTAATTAACAAAATTGTTTTGAAAGTTCGTCCTTATTGTACATTAAAAAAAATGTTGGATGTGGATTAGGCGAGGAAGTCTATTTCCTTGGCCACCCCGATCCCCAGACCTCACCTGTTTGGACTTCTACCTATGGGGTGGGTTGAAAGATATTGTTTACCAAATTCAACCAACAACGAGAGACGACATGAAAATACGAATACAAGAAGCCATTCACAGCCTGTCAAGAGCAGAAATTAAAGCTGCTGTAATGTCCACGCATAAGCGGCTCCAACAATGCATTAAGTGTGATGAAAGACATTTCAAAATCGGTAATTTTTTTTATTATGTCCCTACGCGTTTTTTTTTTTAAGTTTTCGAACAAAGAATATTTTAAATATTTAAAAATTATTAAAATAAGACATTTTAGCATTAAACCTTGAAAAAAGACAAATAAATAACAAAAAATATCGGTGTAATAGCGTCTTATTAGAATTATATGATAACTAAATATTCTTTCTTCGATATTTCAGGCTACGAATAAGATATCGAGATGCGGTTTTCACTGGCCTATTTAGCTATCATTTCACTACATTTTTATAAAAAAGTCATATTATTGCATTTAATTTTTTAGAGAATTTTGCAATTTTCTCTTATTAGATCAAAAAACGCGCTCTAGCGGCATTACTAAGAACTAGACATATCACAGATAAGACGGACTTGTTGGAGCAATAAATGTTTTTTCCAACGAGACCAAGTTTGTTAAAATCCGTTCAGTCGTTTAGGAGTTACAGCTGTTTATTTAAAAGAACATTGAATTACCCCCCACTTTATTTTAATAGATACGTCACAAAGTATTAAACAAAAATTACTGGAGTAAAGCTGAGCTTTAAAAAGCATATATTTTTCGGTAACATTTACTGGGTAGATTTCAGTAAAAAAATCACTTAAAAAGTTTAAGATGGCTGTTACGCCCCTAGCGACCATCTTGAATATCTGAAAATATTTTCCACGGTATTCTTTTGGCCACTTTAGTCATAAAATTTTTACCTCAAGTCTCTACGATGAATATTTTCCAAAATTCAGCACTTTGCATTCTTATCTGACCACCCTGTACAATAAAGACGAAATTTCGGAACAATTTTGTTAATTAACGATTGTCTTACTTAATAAAAAATTACCTTTAAGTTAAATTTCCATCAGGAAAGTGTTCTGAATACACCATTATTTTTAAAAAAATTTCCAATATTTAATACCTTAAAAAGAATTATTTAATGTGACGTCCTCGGTTTTGACTCCGAGCGTTAAATTAAAATTATAAATAATAGAGACAAAGTCCCGGTAGTCGAGACTTTTCTTTGAAAATGTTCTCCCCTTCAAGCATCTTTTTTGCAATTTTCGCTATCTCTTATGGTTTTTGAGTTATCACCAAAAATCGAAATGGCTTTTTTTTCGTTTTTTGTTAATAACAACTGCAATTTTTATTGGCAGAAAAAAATCCGCAAAACTACTTTTTCAAATTTGCATTCCACGTCAAATAAGCTATTGCTCATTTTAAAAGAAGCTCTCTAACTATTTTTCACAGAAAACACATTAAATTTCCCAACTAGACTATTTGGGGGACAAAGCATTTAAGTTTTAAGGCCTATTGAATTCGCCCTTCTTTGGTTATTAAAGGTTATACTATGGGTTTGGAAGGTGGAGGGATCAAAATTTCTAAATCGGACTTGAGATTCGTGACCAGCGACTCCTGAAGCCGTAAAATTTCGGGTAACGATTTTACGTGTTGTAAAACAGCCTTCAGTTACCAGCTTACCTTTACTTTTGACACTAATTCGAAATCTGTCATTGTCCAAAAAATATATCAAGTTCTTCGAACCATGCCACGCATATCAGTAGCAAGAAAAGTTCAAGTTGTTACATTGCTGGAGGAGGGCTACTCAGAAAAATATGTTGCGGAGAGAGTCGGAGTGCCAAAGAGTTCGGTTCATGATATCAAACAAAAATTTCATGATAGAAATTCGCACGAGAGAAAGGAAGGTAGCGGTCGTCCACACATATCAACCGAGGAACAAAACGAAAACTTGATAAGCTGCGTTAAAGAAAACCTTTAAAACAGCCTCTTCTGCAAAACTAGAAACAATTTTCCTGGCTCCGACGGAACAGCACGGCGCTGCATTAACAAATTTTCGGAGCTTCGATGCCGTCGAGCGGTCAAAAACCCTTTTTAACACAGGCAAATAAACAAAAAGGGTTGGATTTTGCCTGAATACCTACCAGGGAAATACGTTTCTGGGAAAGGGTAATATTTAGTGATGAAAAAGTTTTCCAGTCAAGTTTTAATGAAAGTATGCAAATATATAGACCCCAAATTCAAGATTTGAAGAGACATACACCCAAAAGATAAAACAGAGTGGTAGGTTTTCGGTCAATGTTTGGGGATGTATCGTCGCAGGATGGGTAGGCGTTTGCCGTCATATCCAGGGCAGACTTAACGCCAATTCTTATCAAGAAATACTCCAAAAAATCATGCTGCCAGCGGCCTATAATGTCTATGGGAATGATTTTATCTATCAGCACGACAACTGTCCGGTCCATACAGCCCGAAGGATCACCGACTGGTCAAGAAACAACCAGGTTAGAATCCTTCCCTGGCCATGGCGAAGTCCCGGCGTCAACCCGATGGAAAATGTATGGGGACTGATAGTTAAAAAAATCCAGTCAACACATGTTCAGCCCGCAAATGAAGAAGAGTTATGGGCACAAATTCAAGAGGCGTGGAATAGTTTGACTGAGGATTACACTAGAACTGTTGTTCGCTTCGATTCCTAAAAGATTGGCCTTGGTGATCGAAAAGAATGGAGCTATCATAAAATACTGATTTTTGTTTTATAGTTTATTAGTTGATATTCAATTTGATTTTAGTTTTCTGTATGAATTAATGGAACTTCGCTTACTTCAAGTCTTTGTTTTGTTTCAGCTAATAAATTGATATTAAATGGCCTGTGAAAAATTAATGATTTTGACACGGATTGTCAAATTTTGCCCGAAATTTTATGGCCGCAACTGTACACTATATTTATCATAAGTTTCTTATCACTATTAGATATTTTTATGAAATTTTGTGCACACCTTTTAACTAACAAGAAGCATTTTTGGCGCAGAAGATTTTTAAAAATTTTTACCAGTGACGTCCATACGGGGTTTAAACTAAATATTCTTCAAAAAAAAAATGGTACGCCGCTGATTTTAGTAAAGACTAAAATTATTTATTTATTTTATTTTGTAGCAAATTTAGTCCATAGACTTACTTTCGTTTAAAGCATGATTTTTGCGTAAACAAATAAAAATCAAAAACTTTTTTTCTTCAGTTCATTGAGACTAATTTTGATATTTTGTTGAAATTTAGTAGACACCCACCAAGCGCGTCAACAATTTTATTTGGGACAAAAATAATTTTCTATTTTCACCAGTGACGTTTACGTAGCCACGAAATTAAATATTTAAATAAAACAAAGGTAAGCACATTAAATGCCCTCCTAAAGCAAATGAAACAAAAACTAGTACGAGAAAACTGCACGGAGTACGAAATAAATGAGACTCTGAAAATAATCTTGGTTTTTAGAAAAATCAGTAGCGTAGCATTTTTTTCTTTAAAATAATTAATTTCAAACCCCGTACGGATGTCACTGGTCAAATTTTTTAAAAATGCTTCCATTTTTAAAGGGTAAAAATTTTAAAAATTATTTAAAGGTTTAAAAATTCCCAAAAAAATTGGGGGTTTGTTGTTTTTTTAAAAAAACACCCTTTTTTGTCCCCAATTTGGGGGAAACAAATTTTTTAAAAATTTTGGGGGGTCAGTAAAGTAAAAAAGTTAAAAAAAAAATTTTTTTTTTGGGGGAAAAAAAATTTTTTTTTTTTTAAAAAAAATTCCCTTTTGTTTTGGGGGGAAAAATTTTAATTAAATTTTTTTTTTAAAAAAATCTTTTGTAAATTTTTTTTGCCCCTTTGGGGAAAGCGTTTAAGAGTTTAATTTTTTAAAAAAAATTTTTTTTTTTTTTAAAAATTTTGGGGTTTTCCCCAAGATATACCTCAAAAATTATTATTAAATTTGGTTGAAAAATTTTTTGACTTATTTTCTTTTTTTTTATTATTTTAAAACCTTTTTTTTTTAAAATTTTTTTTGGGTTTATTTAAATTATTTTTTTATTTTTTTTTTATAAATCCTGTTGTATCTGTTTCTGAACTAAAAAAATGATGGCTAAAAAAAAATCAGTAAAAAAACTTAGTTTATTTTTTTGGGGATTTGAAACCCCTAAAAAGGGGGGACCATTTTTTTTTTGGGGAAATTTTCCCTTTTTTTTTAAAAATTTTTAAAAGTCTTAAAAAATATTTTTGGGGGGTTTTAGACAATTTAAAAATAATTTTGGGGGTTTTAAATTTTTTAAAAATTTTTTAATAAGGGAAATTTTTTTATTTGGAAACATTTTTAGCAAAAAATTTTTTTTTTTATTTTTTGAAATATTCCCCTTTTAAAGGGGGTTTAAATCAAATGAAATTATTTAGAATTTTTGGGGCTTTAAATAATATAATTCTAATAAAGAAAAATTTAAAAAAAATTGTTTTTTGGGTCAAAAAAAAATTAAAAAAAATTTAATTTTATAAAAGGAAATTTTTTTAAATTATTTAATTTAAAAAATATTTATTTATCGGGTTTTCAAAATTGAAAAAATTAAATTTGGGCAAATTAAATTTAATTTTTTTTAAAATTTTTTTAAAGGTTTTAATTTTTTTTTTTTGATAAATTTTATTTAATATCCAAAAAGGGGAAAGTGATTTTTCAAAAATTTGAAGCCATTATAAAGATGCAGCAGTTGAAGAGGCAGGGTTTTGGCGCTGGCTAAACGCTGAGAGTTCTGTCGGCAATACCTGAACCTCCCATACAAATGTAGCTTTTAAATACAGACGAGTTTAAAGGAAAAAATAGTGATTATTTGTTGTGAAATTTATTTTAGTCTTTATCGAATTAATGGAAATTAGGTTTTTTTTATATATCTGTACTTGAAACCCAAACGCGTTTTTCTCAAAACTTTTTTCAAACCCTTCATATGTCTCAGAATGTTGATCGTTCTTCAAAATTTTTTTTTAATTTAAAAATTTTAAATTTTTTTAACAAAAAACCAAAAAATACAAAAAAATTTGAAATTTTTTTTCCCAATCTGTGAAAAAATTTATTTAAAAATTTTTTTTTCTTACTTTTTTAACAAAATCTAACGCCCCAATTTTTTTTTTGTTTCAGATAAGATAATAGTATTTCGGGGAGTGAGGGTTTTTTTTTTCGAGGGAGGTGTCTTCAGACCCTAAAATGGTTGTAATAAAAAAATTTTTATGTTTCTTGAAACATTTATAAAAAAAAAAAAAAAAAATGCAAATTTTTTTTATTGTCTCTCCCAAAAAAAAAAAAAAAAAAAAGCAAAAAACAGACCTCAAAACCAGGAAAACCCCTTTTAAAACCCAAAGGGTTCCAAACCCCAACTATCGGCCCCAATTGAACACCCCGTATTTTTCTTTTCCTATACAACCAATATTCTTTATTTTGATCCCAATTAAGCCTCTTATGATGATTATTGGCATTTTGACAGTTTACTACCCCAAAACCCCCGTCAAAACCCCCATCGGCAAAAAGTTTGGGGAATTTTTTTGGGCCAAGAGTTATAAAATTAAAACCCAACCCCCATTCCTCAATCAGAATTACATTTTTCTGCGTATCTTTTGGTTCTTCGAGTCCACGAGGTATGCGATATAGCGTAATGATATAGTCATCTTCGGTGATGATTGGATGAAATTCGGAGTTATAACCATGACGCCTTACTCGTTCTTGCTAAAAATAAGTTCATTTTAGTAAACGGCGGTAAAAATCGATTTGTTTGTACCAGATACTGAAATCTGTCATTCCCTAGAATGACTAGTCAGTACATGTATTGCCGGCAAACAGCATAAAAACTTTATTTTACTTAAAAGAACTTACCATTCAATCACTCCCTGTAATGTTTAGGCAAACAATGAATTAAAAATAAAAATTTTGCTGTTTTCCTAAAATAAATTTGAGCATTGCAGGAAATTACTTAATATAGTTGAATTTTGTCAGATATGCAGTTCCAACATTTTTTTGCATCCTTAACTGAGAGAGAAACAATAAATTTACCAAAAAAAGTCATGTGTTTTCTTATTTCAACCGTTACTTGTCACATTAATGACAAATTTTCAAGTTTAAAATTTCGCATTGTCTTTGCGTGCGTCAAAAGAAAAAATGCCAAAAAAAATAGGAAATAAGCACTAAAAACGAGCAAAGCCAGCTCATTATTCTAAATTTATTGGCTTTTTGAGCTAGAGAAGAACAAGCTGCAGGAATTGCCTTGAACTTTCAAAATGTGGTGAAAAATGGTACCGCAAAAAAGTGAGTGCAAGAGCAATATTTAATTTAAAAAAATCAGGACTAAAATCGGACAAAGTTTTAAAGAAGTATTCAACAAGAAATAAAGAGCATATCAAAATTACTGACTACTTAAAAAGCAAGATCCGGGATACCATTTATCGCATGTATGCACTTAAAGAGCACATTACCATAAAATCTCTCCATCAAAAATTAAATGATGAAATGAGCGATCATTTTAACTTCTCCATTAGTTTTTTGCGAAAATGGGTAAAAGAAATTGGCTTTCAGTGGAAGAAAAGTAACAACCGAAAGTATCTTATGGATTTACCAGATGTTTTTAATAAAATAATTAAACTGTTGAGAGAATACACAAAAAATATGAGTCTACTTCAAAATGGTCTTACTCCAGTATTTCTTGATGAAACATGGATATTCAGTAAAGGATCTTTTAAAAATACCTGGCAGGATGATACCAAAGCCACAAGCTCTTCAAAAAGCAGTGAAGGTAAGTAAAATTTGCTTTTATTCAGAAAGAAACCATTGATAGGGGATCGTTTACCAATACCTTTACACTTGCGCCATAACATTTTTTCCGTTTTGATTAATGTGCTAAGGTTGGATTTGAGAATTGCCTTGGGATTTGGATTCGTGATGGGATGAAGTGAATATAATATGTTTTCAATTATACTGGACATCTAAATTAATACTATAAATTGTGGGAAAAGGTACTTGGCAAAATAACCGCTGAGCATTGGCAGAATTACATTCGGCACGTCCAAAAAGAAATCCTAGAAGCTTGGAAAGTAATCAGAATATGCGATGCTTCAGATATAAACCCCGTCATAGTGACTGATTCGGATGACGAAGATGAGAGCGATGATCTGTTATCTGACCTTGACTATCTTTGATTTATATCATTTAATATTTTATTTAAAAATTGTTTATTTATTTATTTAAATTTAGTTTAAACATTTTGCCACATATTAATTTTTCTATTGTTACCATTGGTTTATATTACATTTTATTGCAATCAACATCGTTTGAAATATCCTTTTGCCCTTGTTGATGATACTTCTTTAAAGCTTTTGTCCTATTTTAGTCCGTTTTTTTTAATTAAATATCTCTTCTTTACTTACTTTCGTTAGAGCAACTGTCCTTTCCACCAAATTTTGAAGGTTCAGGGCAATTCCTGCAGCTTCTTGTTGTTTCTCTAGCTCAAAAAACGCCAATAAATTTAGAATGATGAGCTGTTTGCATTTTAAATTATTGTTAAGAAAGCATTTTTTTATAAATAAATCAGATTTTATATTGTTAAAAAAACTTTTAGTTTTTCTTAAAAGTATGGAGAATAGAGCCTTTACAGTTTGTAAAAAAATACATATTATAAAGAAATATATTTGTAAAAAAATATAAATGAAACATTTATAAAAGCATTTGTCAGATCCATCTCCAACGGGATCGGAAAGAAAAGTTCTTACGGTGTGAACAAATGCGCAAATTGAATGTACAAACCGAACACACCTTTGGTATGTCAATTGTTAACAGCTAAGAAATACGTTTTTTTTTTTGGGCTTTTTGTTAATAAATCTAGTGATGTTGTTGACATTCTCAAATATATAGAAATAGGACCAGACGATACTTTTGTAAGTTTTGATGTGGAAAGTCTATATACAAACGAACCAGTTAAAATATCATTAAACTACCTTTAGGTGAAAGATAAGTACTACGCGCAGGATGATGGACTTCCCATGGGTTTTTCGCTCTCCCCAGTGGTAGCAAATATTTATATGGAATGGTTTGAGAAACACTCGATTAAAACTGCACTAATCAAACTAAAAGTTTGGCTAAGATATGTTGACGATACTTTTATTGTATGGACAGGTAATGACAAAGAACTTGAAGGTTTCTTAAAACATCCTAATTGCTTCCAACCTTGTAGTAAATTCACAATGGAGAGGAGCAAAATTCGGTCCTACCTTTTTTCGACGTTCTAGTCAAACGGAATAATGGACATATACAAACCTCGGTATACAGAAAACCTTCCCACACTGGACAATATTTACACCAGAATTCTAATCACTACAACGAAACGAAACAGGGGTCATACGTACCCTATATAATCGTGCAGTGACCTTATCTAACAGTAAGGATTCCCTGTAAGAGCACATAACTAAAGATCTTAAGCAGAACGGATACAGTGAGAGACTGGAAAAGGAAACAATCAAAAAATGTTAAAATAAGAGAAAAAACTCTAACTTGAACAAGACTCCACATGACCAAATATCTATGACAATTCAATATATTAAAAGAACTTTAAAAAATATCCGCAGAATCGCGAATAAGTTTTATTTTAAAACGGCATTTAAATCCCACACTACTCTAAGAAGGATTCTTACTAGGACGAGACCTGACAATAATGTTTTAAAAAATGACTGTATCTACCTGATTTCCTGTGAACGTGGTGAGGGATACATCAGTGAAACAACAAGACCACTCGAAGTTAGAGCTAAAAAACACAAAAAACATACAGAACGAGGTTAAACGTCGAAGTCAGGGATTACCGAACACGCTTGGTCAAAACAACACCGCATACAATGTTCCGAAGCAAAAACTATTTATTAAGAAACCCACTGAAAAAAAAAAAAGAAAATTGAAAGAAGCTGTAATAAACAATCAAACTGTATTTAGCAAGCCTGGTATCAATATTCCAAATATCTGGCAGCCGTGGCTGAACCGTGAAAAGTCGGTGAAGCTTGCGGGAGCAAGGGATAGTATAAAGTCGTAGCTTTTAGGAATAGTTTTTGGGTTTTCACTTAAAACGGTAGGATAATCACTAACCGAAAGTTGTGTAACAAT
>JAHBCN010024165.1:0-12047 GCA_019359885.1 Listronotus oregonensis | reverse complement strand
ATTGTACGGGGGGATTACTTTCATTATATTTTTAATTGTGTCTTAAGTGGATAAGAATAAAGTTATCGTGTTCGGAATCGAAAAGTGTTTAATCATGTCCCCAAAACGAAATCGTTTATCACTGAACGAAAAAATTGATGTTATATCGCGAAAAGTGAAAAGTACGCTTTGGGTTCGCGAAAACTGGCGGGTTTTGGTTTGGAAAATCCCAAAAAAAAATGATATTATCAGGAATAAAAACTAAACTAAATTGAATGTTTAAAGGTGTTAATTTAGAACAAAAGGGAAAAAATTCCGAATTTGGGAAAGATTGGCAGTAGATCAAGTCATCTACAATTGGTTCTGCAAAAAAAAATTAAAATTTTTCCCAATATCTGGACTAGTGATGAGCGAGACCGGTCTTGGTCTTGGCTTGGTCTTGGTCTTGCAGCAAGACCAAGACCAAAAATTTGCCTTTTCCTTCCAAGACCAAGACCAAAAGGGGTATGCAAGACCAAGACCCAAGACCGGGGTGTCAAGACTACGCAAGACCAAGACCGCCCTTGAAAAGACTCTTGCACTTCTGCAACTTTTTTTGATATTGTAATTTTTTTATTGTTATATTTAAAATAAGAGGCATTACATACAGACATGCCCAAAAAACTGTGAAAGAACTGTAAAAAGAGGCGATTATTTAATAAATAAGAGTTTCTTAAAAAAAAATAATAATTAAATGGATAGTTTTTTTAAAAACCGATAACGAATAAATTTAATAACATGTTTAAAAATTTAATGAGAGGGTGACTAATGGCCCGGGACAAAGCTTGACATCTCCGAAATCGTTTAGAACAAAAAAAAACTAGGGGTACAAAAGAGGAAGCTGAATAATTTCATAATTTTAATTTTTTTTTTTTAAATAAGCTATCAAGTGATGCCACTTACGGGGTGGATCAAAAATCTCCAAAAACCAAAAATACATTATTTTTGTTTCACACTGTAAGAGGTAGCACCATATAAAAAATTTATTTACCATGTGATAAAGGAATACTTTTTATATAAATGAATTGTAAAAATCACTTCCGGTTTAGACGGAAAAGTCAAAACCGAAAATAATATTTAAAAACCATCTACGTCTACATTGTTCCTATATAACCACAATTTCCAGCATAATATACAGGGTGGCGATTTTTTCTAAATTGATTTTTCGCCATAAATTTTTTATTTTAGGGGAAAAGCTAAAAATAAGGGAGAGAAAATAATTTTACATTGTATGCCCTTTTTGTCTATAATTTTTGTATGTTTAAATTTTCACTATAATGGACGATTTAGGAGATATCGAGCTTTGTCACACTATTGGGCCCCCTTGTATCTGCAGATTGTTTATAAAGTATTTCTACAAACTTTGTACGACAAATTCTTAACCAATTTAAAGGCAAAAAGATCATAAACTGAAAAGTTTTTTAAATAACTTTTTTGAATCAGTAACCAATGATTACATATCAGAATTATTTTCACATATATTTCACGTCTGGTTGAAATTAAAAGTCTTTTTTTTCTGCTCGCACAGTAAACAGTTTTGTATTTGCTTTAATTTTATCTGCTTCTTCAAAGAAAATTTATATAATTCTTATCCCTAAAATGTTTCTATATGCCACCAACTATAAAGGGGTGGATTTACGCAAAGGCTGAGTAGGCTGAAGCCCAGGGAGGCAAATATTATGGGCGGCAAATTTACGATTAATTTTTTTAAAAATGTAATGGTAAATTAATATATTTTTTTCAATATTTAGCGAATAGATAAAAAAATCCTAAAATTTGTTTGTTTTAAAGAATTGTTAATTAATTTTCTGTATGTTTTACTTTTGTTAAATTTTTTTAAATTTGTTTTTATAAGAATTACTAGTGTAGTTTTACATTCAAAAAATATTGACATACTAGGGCGGCAAAAATGTATAAGCCTATGGGCGGAAAAAAATGAAATCCGGCCCTGGCGCTATAAATAAATAAACAAACGCCTTCATTAAAAATATGCTTTTTAATCAAATAATTTAAATTTACGTTTAAGATCTAAACCGGTATATTTTAAAATTTTAAAGCAAAAAATATAGTCCCCATCTTGATTTATATTTAAGTATTAAAAACAGATATTTTATTCAAGATTGCTTAGTTTAAATTATTACTACCAAAAAAAAAAAGAAAGCAAGACCTTGCAGCAAGACCAAGAAAGACCGGGTGGTGCAAGCCAAGACCAAGACCAAGACCCACTTTGGCTTGCAAAACCAAGACAACTAGGCCGAAGACCAAGACCAAGACCAAGACAGGCCGGTTTGGTCTTGGTCTTGTTTTGCTCACACTAATCTGGACCCTGAATTAAACAAAAAAGCACTTGAGGCAGCAAGAATTTAAAAAATAAAAAATTTTTTAGCCTCGAATAGTTAAACAACTGTTACCTGGCAATACTGGTCCCTTTCTAAAACCCCAAAATTTTTTTAATTTTATGGTCCCTTATAGAAAGATTTACTGTATACGCTTTTTTAAAAGGGGCCCAAAATTTTAAAAAAGAAGAAGATACAAGATTGTCGCCTTTCTTATTAATTGCAAAAAAATCTAGTAGTAAAAGCGAAAAAAATTCCAAGTTTATCTTATTTTTAAGAGCTTCTTAGCAAAGGTTCACTTAAGGTGGTTTTGATGCAACCAGCCATAATTAAGGTACCAATCAACACCAACTATATTTTTTTTTTTTTTCAAGTAGCCATGTTTTATGCTTTTTGTAATTTTTATAACGGGGGAAAAAAAAATTTTTTTAAATTTTTTTTAAAAATTTTAAGTTCAAAACTAATTGTAAGACGTACCTTTTGTTAAATTTTACCCAAGTCAATTAGCCTAGAGTCCAATGGACCGTTAATTCGGCCTTGAATTAATCAGTATACCTTACTTAAAGCTTCAACATTATCATCATCATCACTGATTTTTGCGAGTAAAAAGTTTATTTGATTGTTTTATCATATCAATTTCAAATACCCTTGGAAAAGGTAACGTATATTATATTGTTTTATAACTATTTATTAAATTAAATACCAACTTTTTACTATTACATGTTTAAATAAGTAAATACTAATATAGAACGTTTCACGAGGGTTTGTACTTACGTCATCAATGACGCGACTTAAAAAAAAGGGGGTTTTCCCCTAGCTAATTCAAAATTCAATGCTGTTCACATTTTTAATTAAAGTTAGGGAATATTGATGCAAGAGTTTCAAAGCGCTCTTTAAAAACCCTTCAAATTTTTTCTAATAAAATTTTTAATTCATTATGACCGGGGTTTCATCAATAAAATTTTAATTTTTTAAGGTAAATCCCCCCAAAAAAAAATTCGTTGGAAGGGGTTATCGGCGGATTCAAGATTGTTTATCTCACCCCCAAAAACTTAGCTTGTCTCAATTTTGTTTTTTTTTTTGTTTTCTCATGATAAAACCATCAAAATCCCCGTTTTTTTAAAAGGGTTTTTTTAAAATCAGCATAATGGAACAAGTAATTATTAAATACATTTTTAGAAAGATTTCATTTTTTTAAACCCAAAAAGTGTTAAGCCTTATAGAAACCAAAGAAAATGGAATAACCCTATATAAAATTTTTTAGTTAATACCAATTTAACGTATAACGTTTTTCAGTTATTTTAAATTTTTTTCCCTTTGGCAAAAAAAAAACGGTCTATAAATTGGGTTTTTTTTTATTTTTTGTGCCGGCTATTTTTCCCTTTAAAAAACAAACGTTTTTTTTTCCTTTCTCTTGTTTGGTAATTTTTTTTGGTTTTTTTTTTTTTTTAATTTTTTTAAACAAATTATTTATATGGATGTTATATAAGGTTTAACTGCTTTTTTTTAACACTAAAGAAGCACAAAATACCATAGCCTCTTATAATATGCGGTGGTGCCAGCATTTTTTTACTTTACCTAATTATATCTAACTAAGTTGAAACCCCGAAAAGTCAAGTTTTTTACTTTTAAAAAAACTTAACAAAGTCAATTTTTTAAAAAAATTGAAATTTAAAATTTTAATTTTTTTTACGAAAAAAAATCCCCAAAAAATTAAACCCCTTAAAATTTTTTACATCTTTTTTAAAAAAATGTTTTTTTTTTCCAATTTTTCGTTTTCCCCATAAATATCTATAAATTTAATATGTGTTTGGTGTTTTTCAAAATACAAAAAACAAGGGGCCCTTACTTTGGCTTTTTTAAAAAACAATAAATAATAAAAAATTATGGGAAAAAAAATAATAAACGAATTTATTAAAAAAAAACACCCCCCGCCACAAATGAACAAAAATCAAGAATGAATGATATGAAAAAAAAAAAACCCTTTTTTTACCTTCCACTAAATTCTGGAATCAGTCGTTTACATTTAAAATAACAGGAAGAATATCTGAAGAGCCCAAAACGATTTTTTTCCCCCGGTGCTTGAATAAGATTATTCGTATGGCGGCAGTAAGGGGGCCAATTTTAAAAGGGGTTCCTATAGGAAAAAAAAAAACATTAAAAAAAAGGAAAAAAGGTTTTTAAAAAAATTACTTTTTCGAGTGCTTAAAATTTATAAAAAAAAAACCCATTGGCAGTAACTGGTTTGATTGAAAATATTTTTGAATCATAGCCCTTGCACTGACCATCCATTTCTATGGTTAAACTGACTGAAAAGGGGGAAACCTCAGTACCGGTGACCATATTGTAATCCCAGTTGTAAGTCTAAAAAGCAAACAGCATAACTTTTTAAAAATGTATTCTAATAAAAATATAAGTTACTGCTTACACATTTTTTTTTTTTGGGGAAAATTTTTTTTAATATATTCCATAAATCATTTTCTGGCGTTTCAGGATACTGATATTTCTTCTTGTAACTTTTTGAAGTAGTTGCTTAGCCCAAACCCCGAGTTTGGAATTTTTCTAAAACCTGGAGTGGTAGGACCCTTTTTTCCCTCATTTGGGATGGTCTTCTCAATTTGGGGCAATTGTTCTTGAAACCCTTTTCAAAAAATTTTAGCTTCCTGGCGTCAAAGGTTTTAAATTCTGGATTTAAAACCCCAATTTAAAAAAAAGGCTTCATTAGAAACAAAACCCTTCTGAAAACCCCTTCCCCAAAAAAATATCTGACCCTTCTCAATTTTTTTTTGACAGTTTTAATTGAGCCATCTTTTCCACTACTTCTAAACGCTCCTTTCTTTATTAAAAAAAATATTATATTTTCATTTGTATAATTTTAAACAACTTTTCTACAAACCTGTATATCCCTTTGTTCAAAAAAACCGGGGGTTTTTAAACAATCAGCCATTTTAAAAATTTGGTTTTTCTTAAAAAGAACTCTTTTTTTTAAAAAATGGCTGTTCTATTAAATTTTTTTATGTTCTGTTGGGTATAAATTTTTTCGCCCTTTAAAAAGCAGTGCTTTTAATCCTCACCCCAGGGGAAGCTTTTTTAAAATTTTCCCCACCCCCAAAGATTCTGCATTTTTTCGGTGAAACTTTTAAAATGTTCCCTTAAAAAAAAATTTATACATTTTTTAAATTTATTTAATAAAATAAGTTTATTTTTAAAAAACTGCAGCAAAAAATTCGTAAATTCTATTTCTAATGATGTCTCATGAACCTTATAAAGAGGGGGGCCCCCAAAGGGGTTTAATTTTTTTTGCTTTGGGGGCCCCCTTTTAATCCCCAAAATTTTTCCATCCCCCAACTTATCTTTTTTTTAAAAGGGGTTTTAAATTAAAAACCCAAGGGGGGTCAACTACCCTACAACATGCTAAAAAAAATAGTCATAAATTACATTTTAATAAAAATACCCAAAAACAAACCCAAGAATCAACAAATCCTTTTCCCCTAAAACCCCCAAAAAAGGGTAACCCGGGGTTTAAATTTGCATTTTTCCCCTTCCCCCCTGTGAAATATTAAATTTTTTAACATATTTTGTTCACCTTCTGGGGAAACCCGTCGAGGATTTTTTAAAATAAAAATACGAAAAGAAAATAAAAACTGGAATTTTTGACAAAAAAAATTTTTTTGACAAGTTTAAAAAACATAATTTTTTTTAAACCCCCATTTTTTATAAATTTTGAGCTGTAAAAAACCCTTTTAACGGGGGCCATTTTGATTTTAAAAAAAACCAATCTTTTTGACGTCTTAAAATTTTTTCAGTTGTTTTTGCCTTTTAATTTTTTAAAAAAAAAAACAATTAAAAACGAAAAACAAACCCCGTGAAACGAAATATAGTATATTAAAAAGGTTGGGAAGTGTTTCATTATTTGAAAACAAAAAAGTTGTGGTTGGTTAATTTAATTTCAATTAATAAAGTTTTCCTTAAATTTTTATCCCCCTTTTTTTAACCATCCAATTTTTATATAAAAAATATTTAAAAAATTAATATTTTTTTTCAAAGTAGGAAAAAATCCAAATATATTATTTATTGTTTTGACACCATTAAAAATGTGCTGGTTTCCCCAAAATTAAACCCTTTTTGGTTTTTTAAGGCCTTAGCAATGCTTTAAAAATTTTGAATTTTTCGTTAGATCTTTTTTTTTTAAAAAAAAATAAAATTTGACAGATAGGAAAAAAAAGGTTATTCAAAAAAAGGGCCCCTAAGAACTCAAAGAAGGTGAAAAAAAAGGGCAAAAAAAATTTACAAAAAAAAAAAAAGGGGGGGGAAAAAAAAAAACATTAAAGGTGTAAAAAACTGTTTTTTAAAAAATGCTAAAAAATATTAAACAGAGAAAAGTGATCGGGGCATTGTGGACAAAAGGGAAAAAAAACCTTTTCTCGGGGTATCTACAGCGGGGTCGGGCCATACTAGTTTTAAAAAAGAAGGCGTTGATATTTAAAATTATTGTTTTTTTAAAGCCAGAATATGGTTTAAAACCCCAAAGGAACCCCCCCATCTTAACCAGACAAAATAAAGGGATTTTCAAACCAAAGCCCCCAAGAGTTTCCCAAAAAGGGGGGCTTTATTTTCAAGTTTTTTTGTTTTTTTTTTTTTCATTATTTTAGGTTGCTGCCAGTTCATGGGGATCAATAGGAATGTGCACACTCAGTTCGCTATACCCCGGAACCTGGACCAAAGTGGTCCCATTCTGTAGACACTTTCCGGTCGAGTAATTCCAACAAAAACATATTAAATCCTGTATATAGGCAAAGCAGATAAGCAAATAATGTGTATTCATGGTTCATAATTATTATAAAGTAGGTACCTAGATATTCCATCTTTATTCAACATTATAAAACCTTCTAAACCTCTTTTTATGCGTCATTGATGAAATAAAAATGATTCTTATACATCAATCACATCTCAAATATTTGCCAAAAAATAATTTCCCAAAACAATTAAAAAAGTATTTTTTTTTTAGCGTATCAATATCAATATTAAAAATCCTTGTGGAAGGTTACATCATATTTTTTCATAACCAATTATCGAACCAGGTACCAAAACACATTACATTATACACGGGTATTCTAGAAATAAATACGGTATTGTATTTAAAATTATTTTAATATGGTTAATCTTATGAGAAACTGCATGTTTACTCAAAAGCTTTAATGTTTAGCAGAGGTTCCCAAACTTTTTGAGGCATGGTGCACTTTTTAGTGTAACAATGTTTGTCGGTGCACCAAATACAGTTTGTCCCAAATTGGGCCTATATGTATTGGTAACTCGGGAACCATTAGAGCTACAGTATTGGTTAAATTAGGAAATTTTAGAAATTAAATTGCAAAATTAAATCTGCTTTTAGTTTTTATTTATCTTTTATGGTTTTTAAGATAATAAAAAAAAAACCAAAATGGTGCATTTTTAACTTTGCCTGTAGCTCCAAATTTCCAATTTCAGGTTTTAAGATTACTACATTATTAGAACACTTTTTTAAGAAGAATTTAATTTAAGTAAAATATTTTTCTACTTTATTTTTTTTTTGAGATATTTAAAACTTTGGTTTTTAAACCCCATATTGGTTTTTAAAATTTTTTGAAAAGAGCTCATCAAGAGCTTTTCATTGATTTCACAAGTCTAGGTTTTCAGATTGCAAAACTCTAAAACGATAATTTTTGTTTATTTGATAGTAGGCTTAGACTAACTCGTAATGGCCGCCCCTTTCATAAAAATCAAATGAAAAACGCATCTTATAACTTAAATAATGTAAATGTCAAAATTAGCTGCATCTTATTTTTGTTTAAAACGACTTCAACAAAAATTCAAGTTTTTATTTTTTAAGTATTTACAATAATGGCTCAAATTATTTCAATGATAAAAAGGTGGATATTAAAAATTTATTTTAAAAATTTAAAAAGAAAAGAAGCTGCAGCACTTGCATCAAGGGAAAATTTCCGGAGCGCCAAACCTAAACAAAGTATTTTAAAATTCTTAGTTACGAACTTGTTAGCCTATGGGTCTTTTGTGAAACCGAATTCCTAAACTTATACAAAAATTGAACAAGAGAGGCAATTATAATTGGAAAACGTTAGAGATGATCCCAAAATCGGTTAGAAAAAATGGAAGAACGGGCCAAAAAAATTTTAAATCATCGTATCGGTCTTTAAAAAAAATCCCCGTTTTCATCCATACAAACAACGTATTGTCCAGGGTCTTCAGGGGAATGATTTCAATAGACGAATCACCTTTAGTTCAATGGTTTATTACTAAATGTCAACAGATACCCAATTTCCAATCCAAGGGTCTCTGGACAGACGAAACCCGGTTTCAAATTGTGGAATTTTTAATAAGCCAATTATCACTGCTGGGATACAGAAAATCCACTTAATTTAGAAGAAAGACGGCTACAAACAAGTTTGGCTTTAATTCTGGTGTGGCTCATAGTTAATTTAAAATACCTTTAATTTTATATCTCACAATTAGTTTAAACATTTATTTTTCTTTTTAGACAACCGTTTAATTTTTTTTGACTATTTTTTTAAAAAGAAACTTAAAATGGGAAGGTATTTGCTACTCCTGCATGAACAAATCCTACCGGCCATTGAAATAAAATTCCCCAAATGAAATAAATAATTTGGGGTTTCCCAAACAAGACAATGCCCCAAGCACATTACCAGGGAATGATGGAGGTCCCAAAAATACCTTTAATGACAACATAATCTCTAATAATGGGCCAGTTCTTGGCCAGCTAGCTCACCGGACATCACATTCCCTGATTTTTACCTATGGGGAACTCAAAAAATGAGGTGTACGAGTTTTCTTCCCGAAACTGGCTAAAACTAAAACACAGGGTACGGGATGTGTTTGCTTCCATTTGAAAATGAAGGAAATATGTACTTGATTTTATTTTCTTTTAACTATACATTTTTTTTTTACAGTTGTGTTTAATTATTAAAATTTAAGGTAATATTGGAAGTATTAATTTTTGCAAACAGCATACTTTTTTGTATAAGTTTTGAATTTTGCTCTCCAAAAACCAGGGTAACAAGTTATCACTAAAATCTTAAATGTCTTGGTTAAGTTGATGCCGCTCCGGATGCGTATCATTTTTTTTTATGAAAGGGGTGGCCATTACGCGCCCCAGTCTAACCTATATCAAATAATCAAAAATTATCGTTTTTGACAAGCAATCGAAAACCTAGACTTGTGATACATCAATGAAAAGCTCTTGATGAGCTCTTTTCAAAAATGTAAAAATCCAAATGGCGTCCGTATAAAACCAAAGTTTGGGTAAATATCTCAAAAACAAATAAAGTTAGAAAAATAATTTTACTTAAATTAAATTCTTCTTAAAAAATTTTCTAATAATGTATAATCTTAAAAGTAAAAATTAGTAGTTTGCGACTACAGGCAAAAGTTAAAAAATGCACCATTTTGGTTTTTTAATTATCTCAAAAAACCATAACAGATAAATAAAATCTCAAAGTAGATTTAATTTTGCAATTAAAGTGTCTAAACCTTTCCTAATTTAACCAACACTGTAGCTCTAATGGTTCCCGAGTTAGTTACCAATACGTGTGGGCCCAATTTGGGTTTTGTATATTTTAACTAGTGATGGGCATAATGGATTATTTTAAGAATGAATTATTGAATTATGAATGATTTCAATAATCGGTTATTTGATAATTCAAAATTATATAATAATTATTTTTTTTTTAATCGTTTAAATTTTTAAATTCTTGATTTCGAATGAATAAACTGATTCCGATGTAACTAAACAAAAACACTAAATATTATATAAAATTTGTCAAAAAATCCGGGATCCCCTTAATAATTTGTCAACGGGGATATTGGTCTTTTTTGACACTGTATAATATATATTATTATTACTATTATTATTTTTTTGTAAGTAAATTTTCCATTTGTCATAATTTTTTTCCGGGCCCACCCCATTTTATTGAAATTTTGCATACCGGGGATTTTTGGGGGCTGATCAATCTGAAGTCAATTTTTTTTTGTACTCTGCTAGTTTTTAAGTTATAACGCCCCACTCGAACCTAACCAAGGAACGTTCCTAAAATTTCTCCCTTTTAAAAACTGATTTTTCACCCCAAATGGAAGATTTTATCGAAATACACTTAATTTTTTTATAAGATAAATTTAATTTCCCTTTATTTAAAAATATTTTTAATAAAAAAGTACAATACCTTTTTTAAAAATATTATTTTTACTTTTATTGTCAACAAATTGTCCAAAGATTTTGGGGTGTTTTTGTTGGTACGCCAAATGACCCGCGAAACAAAATGGTATTTTAAATTTGAATTATTTTAATTTTTCGGATTTAATTTAAAACTAAGCGCATTCAATTGTTTCGTGATCCCTGGTTTAAACATAAAAGTCTAAAAAAACCTACCTGAAATTTTTTTGACCTTTAAAAATAAAAATATTTTATTTTTTGGAAGCGCTTGTGCTTTTTTATTAAAAATAATTGGGTAAAATAAAATTTATCGGAAAAATTAATAAGTATATTAATAAAATCTTCCATTTTTTTATTATCGGATTTAAGAAGGAGGAATTTTGGGGGTTTGTCAGGTTGAGGTTGGTTCGTGAGGCGTTTAATAAAAACAACAGAGTCCAAAAAATATGACGAGTTGTGAAAAATTATCAAAATTTTTAAAATCGGCCGTGGGCCCTTAAAAAAACCTTTAAGTTGTCCCTCCATTTACATAAATTATACTTTACTATTAAAATATTAAATCTTATTTTTTATTACATGTTTTTTTTTGCGGCGCGAATTAAATTCTTGGAATCAGGTTATTTTTCGTAATTCAAATTAAATCTGAATAATCGCATGATAGCGATTATTTCAATAATCAATTATCATTTTTTTAAAAAATTTGAATTATCCCCCTCACTAATTTTAACCTCTAATATCTATTTTAATTTTTTTAAAAATGCAATGATGGGGGATCAATAGTGATTATATTTTTTTTAAATTTTTTAAGGGGGTTCTGGGGGGGCGTTTTTTGACGGGGGTTAGAAAAAAAAATTATTTTCGCTATTATTTTTTTCATTTAAAATTTTTTTTTCTTTAGTGATTCCCCAAAAAAAAACAAAAAAAAAAAATTTAAAACTAGTTCCGTTTGGAGAAGGGGAAAAAAAAAAAAATGTCTCTTTCTAGTCATCCCCTTCAAAATGGCGGGTTTTTTTAAAAAAAAAAGGGGGTTTCTTTCAGTTATTTTATAACTTTGTCAACAGTAAAAAAAAAAAATTTAATTTTTTGTTGGTTTCTGCCATAAAGGGATATATAAAGAAAATTTCGGGGAACTTTCAACAAAATCGGTCAATCAAATTTAGATTTTGTAACAAACGTTTCGAAAAAAAAAGGTTTTTTGGGAAAAACGGTTTTTTAAATTTAAGTTTCAATTAGTCTAATAGATAGAACAGTGCATATAACACATTTCTTTATTCAGCGATTCCGGCCCCTTATATATCCCCCCCTTCTTCTACCCAAAAAAAATTTAACAATGGTTTTTACGCGCAGTGTTGGTATGATCTCTCTTCTTTTTTTAAGTTTAATATCTATAAATCTCGAAATCCCAAATTAACCCTTTTTAAAATGGAACGAAAACAAATTATGATAGGGCTAAAACTTTTTTTGAATAT
>JAHBCN010024164.1:0-12055 GCA_019359885.1 Listronotus oregonensis | reverse complement strand
AAAAATTTTTTTTTGGCCTAAATTTTAGGTAAGGAACAAGATATCGAGATATGGTTTTCGCGATTTATTTAAGCATCATTTAGCTATTTTTTTTATGAAAAAAAATCATACTTATGGTTTTTAACTTTTTTAAAAAAATTTCCATTTTAAATTTAAAAAAAAAGCCCTTAGCGGCAAACATGTGAAACTAAAAAAACTTCAAATATTATAACATTTATAGCCCAAAAAAAAGCCGTGTGAACTGGGCCCAAGCTTATTAAAATCGGCTTAGCCGTTTTAAAAGATACAAGTGTTTTTTAGGGAAAACCCTTTTAAAATTTTTTTCCCCCCCAAATTTTTTTTTTAAAAGATCCCCCCCAAAAAATCGTCAAACAAAAAAGGTTCAAATTATCCGGGTTTTTTAAAAAAATCGGGGTTTTTTTTTTGGGGGGGGGAAAAAGCAAAATTCACAGAAACATCACCTTTCAGATTCAAGATTGTAGTTACCCCCCCTAGGGGCCCCTTTAAAAAGGAAAAATTTAAAAACCTTTTTCCTTTTCCCCCACTTTTACAAAAAAATTTTTTTCCCCGCTGTGGATAAACTTTTTCTAAGATACAGCCGGCGTCCTTTTTTTTTTTGGGCCCCCCGGTACATGCCACTGAAACGTTGTGGTGTACTCATTAATAAAAAAAGGAAAAATCCCCTTCATTGTTTTTAAAACATTAATTTTTTTTTAAAACTTTAAGAAAACCCCCCCCAATTTTTTAAAATGTTAGTTGAATGGAATTCCATAGATGCTAGGAACAGATTTTAGACATTTTTAACATTGCATTTCAGATTCCCATTTTTATGTCAGAATTCAACCCCATAGAATGGGGGCCGATATCAAGCGCTTCGTTAGAAAAAAAAATCCAAAAAGGCAAAATATCACCAAAACTAGTGAAAAAATTACTCTAAAGAATACAGTTTTTCAAGAAGACACTCTGCAAGGCTACGAAAAATCACGTGAAAAAAGGAAATTTTTTTGGGAAAAAAAAACCCTTTTTAAGGAACATTTCGAAAAGGTTACCAAAAGTAGCAATGTTGCCAGTTTTAAAAAAAAATATCGAAATAATGTAACGGGGGCAAATGTTACATTAGCAATGTTTGTAATAATAATTTTAACGGCATTTTACACATTAATACCATACCAAAAAATTTTGTACAATCAATGGGTCCAGGGGCCCCCTTTTAAAATTAACCAATTAGGTTATGTGAAAAATGTGGCAACGCCGGTTCTGGATAAATCAGCTGTGATCTGTCAAAGTCAAGAGAGCGGAATGCTGCAAGGGGGGCCCTTTTTCGTATTTGAATTTTTTAATTTTGTATGTTTTGTATATTGGAATTTTTTAAAAAAAATTTAAAAAAAAAAGTTATATTGTTTTTTTTTTAAAAAAAAATTTAAAAAATTAAAAAATTTTGGGGAATGGGGGGAAAACCCCCAAAAGGGGGGGGAACCTGCGTGGGAACTGGTGGGCGCCTCTTTTTTTAAATTTTTTGTAAGTTCGTAAGTGATGAAGAGCTGTTTATAAACATTTTTTTTCAATATTGACTGACGAATTAAAAAATTTTTTTTAATTTTTTTTTTTTCCCCCAAAAATTAAAATTAAAAAAATATTACAATAACCTATTAAAACAAAAAATTTTTAAAAAAAAGAAAGTTATAATTAATTGTTTCATATTTTTGTAATGTTTAATACAGTAAAACTGAGTCAAATATAAAATTTTATTCGTTTTCATCAAAACCTCATTTAATAGAACGTCGATAAAAGTGGAAAAAAACAGGAGTCGTTTAAGTAAGTGTATATGCGTTTACAAAAATATACAGTGTGTAAAAAATTTATGAAAAAATTTTTTATTTTCATAAGAAAAAAAAAAAAATAAGAATTTCCCCACGTAAATAAAAATTTTTTTGGGGTTTTTTTAAATAAAATTAAAATATACAGGGGGGCTCATGTAGTAGATATGACTTTTTTGATGATTTTTAAAAAAAAAAAATACTTATGGTTTTGGGGGGCAATTTCTGTTACAGGGTTTTAAAAAATTGTGTAAAGAGTGTCCAAATAAGAAAGGACGCCGGCTGTATCTCAGAAAAAAATTTTGGGCCGGGGAAAAAAAAATTTTTTGTTAAAGTGGTCCAGAGAAATAGCTGGAAAATTATTTTCAAGTTTCTGGGGAAAAAACCGCTAGGGGGGGGAACTAAACTTGAAACCAAAAAATGATGTTTCTGTGAATTTTGCTATATTAACCCCCCCAAAAAAAAATTTTTAAACCTTTTGAACCTTTTTTTTTTTACAGTTTTTGCCGTATCTCTAAAAAAAAAAGTGGTGGGGGGGGGTTTTAAAAGGGTTTTCCCTAAAAAACACCCTGTATCTTTGAAACGGGTAGCCGATTTTAACAAACTTGGGCTAGTTTTTTAAAAAAACTATTCGGGCTATAAAAGTTATATTATTTGAAGTTTTTTTTTTAACATGTCGCCGCTAGAGGGGTTAGTTCAAAATTCCGACAGAAATGGTTAATTTTCCAAAAAATTAAAAGCAATAGTATAATTTTTTTTTATGAAAAAAAATTTTAATGCCTAAAAAACTGGCAAAATCTCGATATTCCCCTTTTTTCCCTTTCCCCCCAAAATTTAAAGGGAAAGAAAATTTTTTTGGTCAATATCTCAAAAAAAAAAAAAAGCTACAAGAAATTTTATATGACATAAAAATTTTTTTTACGAAACACTTAATTAAGTTTATATAATCTTTTCGCCTAAATGCAATACTTTAGAATTATAATCAATAAATCTTAGCCCCCGGAATCCCAAAATTTTTTTTTTACGCCATTAATGGCGTCAGTTTTGTCAAAAAAAATTTTTGTTACCAAAGATTAAGTTTTTTTTAGTTTATTCCCCCATTTTTACAAAGAAAGTAATTGACAAAGTGCAGAAAAAATTTTTTTAAATTAGTATTTAAGAAGCATCAAAAAAAAAAAATAATAAGTTTATAAAAAATGGAAAACATAAATACCCAATATTTTGATATTTATAAAAATATTAAATTTTTTTTTAACCCCGTAACAATAAAAGCTAAATTAAAATAAAAAAACTTTAAAAAAATATTATACTAAATTGGAATGCTTTTAAACCAAAATTTTAAAACATATTAGCCTTATATGGTGACACAAAACAAAAAAATTTCAGGTATGGCAACATAAAACATAAAACTCAGGCAAAACAACAATAGCATTTTTTGTGGAAAAATAATTAATTTAAAAAAAATAATATATATTTATACTTTATATTTATCTATTTCCGACTTTTTTTGACGGAACTACTGGTAATAATATAAAGTCTTAAAACTCAGAACGGTCATATCGAAATTAAATATTAAAATTTTTCCCCTTTTTAGATGCTAGTGTTACTATTTCGATCTTTTTTTTCACTGACCAGGGCGGCGCTAGGCTTTGGGGGCCGTCGGCCACTGCCGACGGCCTCGCGCCTTAGGGGGCCCAAAAAAAATTTTTTCAAGTTAATACCTATATTTATTTTAATTTGCCAATCCCCCCGGGAAAAATTGGAAAAAAAAAAGCAGATGATATTGACTTTTTTTTTTCGAACACCTGATGGAAGTGAGTATTATTGCGGGTTTAAACGTGGGTCTGGCCCATGAAATGTATGTTTCGCCCAAAAAGGGGACTCAATAAAATCTAAAAGCATTTTCACGCCATGCGGATGGCAGTTAAAATTTTTCTTTTGATAGATGCAGCTAATTTTTCAACGACAGCCAAAATTTTTTTTGGCTTTATCAAAAAATTTTTTTTTCCGAAGCGTTGGGAGATCGTTAAAAGTAAATTAAAATTGACCATAAAACCTCTGTCTGAAACGCGTTTGGAGGGAAATTTGGGGCAGAAAAGCAAATTTTTACAACTTGATGATGTTATCGAATGAGTGAAGTTTGAAAAATAAAAAAAAGATTCCCAAACTTAAGCGACAGTAAAGCAGTCCTGAACGAAATGTTAACTTTTGAGTTTATTGTGGATGAGGAAGGGGGAATAAACTTAAAAGGGTGCCAACCCATTTAAGCCCATATACGCCAATTTAAATGCAATTCGGTATTTTCGTAATCCGTTTGCCTTTTTTTTTTGTTTACAAGTAGTATAAAGATTTTAATTTTTTTTTTAAAAGTTATACATTACAGTTCTAATAGTAAGTGCAAATTGAAAATATTTTTAAAAGTTAAATATTTAACAAAAATTCTGAAATAAATCTACCTTCGGGAAAATGGGCAAACGGGTGACGTCCAAACATAACCTATATCTGCGTACAAATCGTAAAAATCGAGCACTCCTTGTTAAGTTTACCACCCTTGGGTATGAGGTATTGGCGGGGGCCAACATAAGTAAACATGGCAATCGGTTCGCAAGAAAGTCGTTATTGTACTTTACGTTCATTTTGTAGCGGGGTTTAAGAATTCCGTAATACGATTAAAAAAAAACAGGGGCTGGACTATTTGTGAAAAAAGTACTTACGAAAATTTTGTCTAATTTAAGGAAAAAAAAAATAACCAGGATAAAACCAATTTCTTGCGAAGATACTTTCCTTTAATCTCCTGAACACAAAGATAGATGCCGCATAATATGACACCGATTTTGATTTAGATCAATGAATATTTTATGAATTTTGTTTTATTTTGACATCAATCATTTAAAATCTATACCAAAAGAGGATGTTCTACATTGCAATATTTGGTACAATCCCGGAAGGCAAAAACGGGGGACATACAGCCTTTTAAACTATATAAAGTTCAGTTTTTTAAAATTTTTCACTAGACTGTATTAACGACGTAAAAAACTCATCCATTATTTTTGAAAAAAAAAATTTTAAAAAAAATATACCAAAATTTTTTTATTTTCAATCAGGATCGCATGCTCACAGTTCCGGTCAGTACAGCCTCCGCTGAGAGAAGCTTCTTAAAGTTGAAATTGATAAAGACCCATTTGAGAAGAACGATGAGCCAAGACAAAATCCGCGTTACAGTTCTGTCAATCAAGTTAAATAGCGGCTAGTCTGAGCTCCACTAGGGTTCATGATTTCTCGGCCTATCAATTTCTCGGGTCTCGGAATTCTCGAGGTAATTTCTCGGGTCTTCTCGGGTTGTCGAGAAATTTACAAATTCGTGTACTATACTTAGCCCGGGCTGGCAGCAATTTTTGGGTGGGTTTTTTGAGGCAAGCTGAAAACTTGTCATATACTTCTCCTTTAAACCCCAAAAACAAGGAACTGCAAACCTGGCTGGTGAGTAGGGGGGTTTTAATAACCCCAAATTTTTAAAAAATATTCTTTTTTTTTTCCCAAAAATGTTTTGGGGCAATATGAAATTTTTTAAAAAGGTTGTAGTTAAATTTTTTAAAAATTAAAAAAAAAATCAGCCAGAGTTTTTTTCCGGGGTTTTAACCTTTTGCCCGGCGCGTGCAAAAATTTTTGAAAAAAAATAAAAAAATGTATTTGAGGCAACTTAAAATTTTTAAGGGGGTATTATTTATAACTAAAAAAAAAAGATTTTTCAAAAGGACAGATTTTTGGTGGGACTTTCCATATGCAGGTGATCAAAAAAAAATTTTTATATGTGCGACTGAGTAGCGTTTTAAACAAGCTGTTAGTGTAAATAAGAGGGAACGTTTATCGGCGCTGTTTTTGTTCTTACTTGCCGCGTTACTATTAACTTTTAAAGGTCTCGTTTACAATAGCCATAAGGTTTTAGTCGGAATTTCAAGTAAAAAATTTTAAAAAAGTTAATTTCTGCTAAAAAGGGTTTTAAGAAAAAATGATTGTGTTGATTTGTGTGTGCAAAGGGAAATATTTTTTTTGTTTTTTTTTCATAAAAAATTTTTATTTAGTCAATTTTAATACAAATTCAAATGTAATGAATTACTTAAATATTTGAATTAGAGCAAAAATTTTTTTTTTTTTTTAAAAAAAATCTCAAGATACATTTTTTTTTTGAAAATTTTTTAAAACAAATTTTGTTTAAAAATTTTTTTTTTCAATTTCCCCGATTTTTGCAGCTAATCAAAATTTAAAAAAATATTTTTTTTGTGACAGTTTTAAACTTAAAATTTATACCGAAATTAAATTTTTTTTTCAGGGTAAAAAGACTAAAGTATTAAAAAAAAGTAATGATAACAAAAATATAAGATCACAAAATCGATTTATTGAAATAAAATAATTATACAACTAAAAAATTATCTTGAGTAAAAAATAAATTTTTATTATTTATTATATTTTAACCATAATGTTTACGGATCTCTAATATTTCATGATTTTTTTAGAGAGTTTTCTACATAAGCAATCACTTTATCATCGCCTTTTTTGCAAATGACACAATCTAATTTTTCACCGACATTTTAAACTTATAAAACACTTGTAACACCAATATTTCTACGACTCAGAATAACAATTCCGAGATTCCGACTAGAAACCTCATAGATATTGTAAGCGACGTGATTTTTCCCGAGCTAATGAACGCGGCAAGTAAGAACGAAAAAGGGCTCTGATAAACTTTTTCTTTTACACTACAGCACTTTTATAGCCCTACTTATCGCATCTATACATAATTTTTTAGATAGCCTGGCATAGGGGAGTCCCACCAAAAAAATCTGTCTTTTTTGTCTTATTTTTGTTATAAATAAAACCCAAATTTAAAAATTTTAAGTTGCCTCAAATACATTTTTATATTTTTTGCAAAACATTTTTGCACGCGCCTGGCAAGGTTAAATACCCGACAAAGTCGTTCTTATTTTTTTTTAAATTTTTTAAACATTTAACTACAACATATAAAAAATTATATTGCCTCAAATACATTTTTAGAAAAAAAAAAAAAATTAAGGGGGTGATTTTGCCCCCGCTACTTAACCCGGTTAGCCGGGGTTTTTTAGGGGGAATATAGACAAGTTTTCAGCTTGCCTAAAACCTACCCAAAAAATTTGGGGCCAGCTCTCAGGCTAACTTTGTTAACCGTCTGAACTCAGTTAAGTCGAAACACGAATGAACGTGTGTGTATTACCTACTGTATTGTATTATGTTAAAAAGACCCGCCAGAGCGGGTTTCCCGCACGGTGGGAGATCAAAAAGGGGAAAAACAAATAGTTTTATTTAAAAATTTCATAGACTCAAATTTAATTTCTTTTAGTTCTCGATTTTTTCGGCTTGATTTCCCGGGAACAAAGCCCTCTCCACCCAGTTTCCAGCCATTTTTTTTTACTTTTTTAGTCTTTTAACGGAAAAACAACTTATAATTTTCAAGTAAACACGTTTTGTTTGGGGCTTTTTTTTGTCCTTCTTTTTAGATCTCCAACTTTTTTAGACAAACCTGTAAGCAAACTTATGAAGCGTTGGAGGTCGATTTTCCTTGTAACTTGTTTGTGCGTCCAAGCTAATTAAAACTGACCATATCTCTAGCAAGCATACAAATTTAGTCAATATGGTTCGAAGTTTTGCCCCAAAAATTGTCCCAAAAAAAACTAATGCTGCTGCTGCTCTCAATTTATTAAGTACCCCCTTTTTCCCAGCCCAAATATTAAAAAAATTAAAGAGTTATAGTCTCGCTGTAAGTATTAGGATAAATTGATATTTTATTAATAATTCATTCATGTTTTCATCGTGATATATTAAACAGAATTAAATTAAGTATCTTAGTTGAAACTTTGTTATAAATTTTTTGTGTAATGTATTTAGTTGTTAATTTTGTCAAAAAAAAATAACAATAATATACTACGGTACGCAACAAAAAAAAAAAAAAATTTCCCAGGCCATTTTGCGCCCCCCAGGTACGGCCCGGGGCCCCATCTCCCACCGCCAAAAAAAAGCCCTGCGTCCACATTGGTCTAGCGCCGCCATACTGATGGAATTAACGAAAATATTCGCTCCACATTTGCTTGTGGGTAACGGAAAAAAGAATTCGTATAATTTTAACAGTTCTGAAAAAACTTCAATAGACAAGCAAGTTGAAAATAAAAAAACTTTTTTTTGGGGGGAAAAGTTATTTTTCCGGGGCCCATATTAAAAATCCGGGGAACCTTTTAAAAAACGAACTTCTGGAAACCCTATTTACCATCAAAATTTAATAAATAATTTGAGCGTTGATTCTGTCCTTAGTAGGTATACTTAAAAATTATTTTTAACTTTTTTTTTCGGTTTTTTTTTAAATATAAATTATTCTAATCTTTTGGACCCTCTAAACAGATCTATTAGATACAGTCTATTATTTTATTCAAATTTTTGTAACTAACGTACCCGTTACGCACGTAAATTTTGTCTAAGTTTCCCTTTCACTTCAATGTCAGGGGTTTTCTTTTTCTAGAACAATGCCAACCGAATCGCGTTTTGAAAAATTCCACTTTCTGATTGCGCGAGATATTTAAAATTTTGGGGGTTTTGACAAGTGTACAGGGTGTCCCAAAAATTGATTCTCATCATTGGGATCTCGGAAACATGAAGAGATATCGGGTCGTTAATGGAGGCAAAGTTGGGAATTTGATGCATTAAAATGTCATCTTAAAAGTTTAAAAATGTAAATTTTTTTTATGTTGGGGGGATCCCGAAGGCTGATGCCTAAGTACTAACTTACCGTGGGGGGCTTCCTGTGGGGGAAATTTTTTTACACGAGACTTAAATATTTAGAGATTGGGAGGGAAGGAAAACTTCACGAGCAGCAGGTTCCATAGCCTTGACCTCTAGGGATGAAGGGGAAGAAAAAGCGAGAAACCTTGGGGCCTTCTTTTCTAACTGAACTTAAAAGGATGCATAAAAATTGCACTACGTGTCGCTCTGTTGGGAGCTGCCAAGAAGGAATTATATGGCCAAGTCCTCTGACAGAAGCCGTGAAAATATCTTTGAAGAGCGACAGATCCCCCCAGCTCAACGGTGGGCAAGAAGAGGGGCCTTTTTTGACCGTTGGATCATTACCCTTTTTTTTTAAAGGATGAATCTAAGTGTTGTAGGGGGCGCCATTTCCCCAGACATAAAAATTTCTAAAGAGGGGCGATTTTGGGGTACATACAAGGACAGATTGGGGAAGAGAAATATTTTCTGGCTCGAAAGAGGAATCCAAGCTTTTTTGAAGCTGCCCAGGCTATGGATGTAATGTGTTTGTGCCAGTTGAGGTTATTCTCAAAAGTAACGCCGACCAGATTAAATGACTATTTGTTCTGCAGAACTCGGCCGCTCATATGCAACGGATGAGCATTGGCAGACTTTTTTCGCGACAGCGAACATGACTGTGTTCTCGAGGCAACAAACTGAACAAAATATTTGGGGCCCCAATCCAAGATAAGTTTGAGGTCTTGTGAAAGAGATATCTGCGTTGACCTGCGCTTGTTTTCCAAATCAGAATTACATGGTGGCTTAAGAAATTGAATACTAGAGTGGAGGGTACTATCGTCAGCAAAACTATGAATGGGATTGATTATGGAAGAGAGAAAATCGTTAATGTGTAGAAGAAACAGCGTGGGTGCCAGCACTGAGCCCTGGGGCACCCCAGCATTAATTTGGAAGAAACTCGAAGAATGACCATCTATGATGGATATACGTCGATTAGAAAGGACATTGGAGAGCCAAGAGCAAAGCTTAGGTGGAAGACCGTAAGAAGGAAGTTTGTTAAAAAGCCCATCATGCCAGACCTGATCGAAAGCTTTGGATATGTCAAGAGCAACGATCTGGGATTCACCAAGAAACTCAAGGCTGTGGATCTTCTGTGACGGAATCCATACTGTCTATCATGTAAGATCTTATGTTTTTCCAGGTACTATAAGATTTGGGAATTAATAAATGTTTCTATTACTTTGCGAACAACAGAAAGAAGAGATATAGGTCTATAGTTAGAAGGGAGAGTTTTGGATCCTTTTTTGGGGACAGGTTGCACACGTGCAGCTTTTCAACCCTCCGGGAAAATGCCCGTGTCGTAAGAGATTCGAAAGAGGCGAGTTAGGATGGGTGCAAGCTCGGGAGCACATTTTTTTAATGCTACCTTAAAAGTTAAAAAAAATTAATATTTCCGAAGACATTTAGAAATAAACGAATTTTCGCGATTTCATTTTTATTTTTTATGACTCTATTTAAAAAGATATCACAAAAAAATTTTGGCATTCTTATTGCTACTTACTGTTCTACAAAATAGTGTTATTAGATTTAGACACCGACGTTTTGTCTTCGAGCTGTCATCATCACCTTTGTTTTTAAAATACGGCCCTGGAAATTTTATTACGTATTTTAAGAGCTTCTAAGGTCCCAAAACCAATAATGTAATGCACTTATTCGAAAAATTTATATTAATTGCATACATCATTGGTTTTAAACGTAATAAAAATTCAGGGCGGTATATATTTAAAAAAAAACAACATTGATGATGGCAACTCGAAGACAAAACGTTGGTGTGTAAATCTAATAACACTGTCTTGTAGGACAGAAAAAGTAGCAATGAGAATGTAAAATTTATTTTGTTGTATCTATTCAAATAGAGTGATACAAAAATAAAATGAAATCGCGAATATTCGGGTTTTTCCAAAAATTTTCAGAAGTATTAAATTTTTTTAAACTTTTAAGGTGGCATTTTGATCAGCATCAAATTGCGCAACTTTAACTATTAATTATAATTATTATTATTAACAACTATTTAATCGACCTAGTATCTCTTCAAGATTCCGAGATCCCAATGATGAGAATCAAATTTGAGACACCCTGTACAGCGTTCTTCCTTGTAATTTGGCATGCTTTTAAATGTTTTATTTAAAAGAATACAAAAAAATGGTTTACACAAAAGGTTTACGATTTTTTATGAAGATTTTAGATATGACATTTAGAAAAACAACTGACGATAGGAAAATAGAAAAATCGGGAATAATATTTTTTTAATGGAACACCCTGTATTTTATTGAAAGTATGATATCTTCGCGTTTTCACTTTTTTAAAAATATATAGCATGTGTATTAGGGTGATATTTTTTTTGGAAAAATATTTTTTTTCGTTCCTATCGTAAAATTTTGTTGGAAATAGCTCCAAAAAAATTCCCTGAAAGTTTCAGCCCTTAATATTAATGTTTAGTACTTGCCAGTGGCGGCTCCTCCATTGGGTCATTTGGTCAATGACCTCCCAATATTTTTGACTAATATTTCCGAACAAAAACATAATAATAATATAAATGAAATTTTTTTTTTTAAATCTTTTAAATTTTCCTTTATTATTCTAAGCATATAAACTCGTTGATCGATTACTGGATTCCACAAGCTTCGCGCAGCGATCTCCAGATCGGTGGTTTCGTTTGTTGGCCAAAAACCGGGCTGCCTGCCTTCATTGACCGCATTGTTTTAAATGGAGCCGAGTCGAGTTTTCCCGATCTAATTTACGATTGGGCGATTTTGGCTGCTTTCCGATGCAGTGTAATCGCATGACCTGGGTCAACAGCCGCGAAGAGAAAAATTACGCATTTTTCAAGGGGTTTGTTATACGGTTATTATAGAACGGATTATATACCATTTTAGGAATTTATTTATTTTGTTGTATATTTTTGTAATGTAAATTCGAAGACAGTGCATTTGTTGACAATTTTGTGTACGTTACCGATGACAACTGTAGAGAGCGAGAGATGCCTCTTTACATTAAATAGAATAAAGACATTTTAACGGAACACAATGGGGGAAGGTAGACTCTCTGCGTTGGTCATGTTAAGTATTTAAAAGGCCTTTATAAATAATATTGTAAATTACAATGAAGAAGTAATCAATCATTTTGCAAGTGCCAAAGACAGAGGAATTGAACTAAAATTTATGACTATTTAGGTAAGTTAAGTAACCCTTTTTATTTTTTATCATATAAATATGCTTATTTTTAACCAATAAGTTGTCGTCATACCTCTGGCATAGCGATATAACTTACTGTCGGGTGTGAGATTTTTTTTTAGAATACGTTGTGCAATTTTTCTGTTTAAACAGATGTCGATGCATATTATTTGTTATATTGTTATGTTTCTTAATAAATAAAAATATAATTCTTCAAATAAA
>JAHBCN010024163.1:0-12040 GCA_019359885.1 Listronotus oregonensis | reverse complement strand
TGCATTTTTTATTAAATTTTATTTTTTTTGATTTTTTTTTTTGACAGTTACTTTAAATTTGGGCCACCCCTTTTTTAGCTTTTGGGTTTTAATAAATCGCCTTTAAAGATGGCGCTTGTGTATAGATTATTTTTTTTCTTTTAGTATTAATTCATTTTCTGGGGTTAAATTACCTTTTTTTGGGAATAAATTTTAATTACTAAGTTTTCTTGTCATAATTTTTTTTTTTGAGACTTTTTTTTTTAGTGTAATTAAATATCCTTTTTTATGGTTTGGTATAAAAAACATCTTTGTAATTTTAGGTTAAGTATAGTTAGTAGAAAGTAATAGTTCGGGAATTGAAATTTTTATGTTAAATGTAACAATGTTTGGTTTGACATTTTGACGTTTGACAAGTGACAGCTGACATTTGACAGCCGCCATTATTTTAACGCATGCGTAGGACCCTTAGTTATGTCTCATCCACGTAAGCAGGTTCTAAGTCACGTGGTTCGCGAAATATGACAGATGACAGGCGACATTTGACAGCTGACAGGCGCCATTTTTTTAACGCATGCGTAAGACCCTAAGATAGGTCTAGCCCACGTAAGCAAACTTTTCTAAGTCACGTGGTTTTTGACATATGACAGGTGACAGGCGCCATTTTTTTAGCGCTTGCGTAAGACCCTAAGATACATCTCATCCACGTAGGAAAAATTTTTTCTAAGTCACGTGGTTCGCGAAATATGACGGGGTACAGGTGACATTTGACAGGTAACAGGCGTTTTTTTTTTAGCGTTTTCGTAAGACCCTAAGATACATCTCATCCACGTAAGCTAAATTTCCTAAATCATGTGGGTCGCGACATATGACAGTTGACAGGCGACATTTGACAGGTGACAGGTGACATTTGACATTTAACAGATAGTATTGGCCACGCCCTAAATAATGCGTCGCACAAGATTCCTAAATAGTGACGTCAAGACCGGAAGTGTCTGTCTGGCCAAAGGGACCGGAAGTCACTGTCGGTCTAAAGTGAGGCCATACCTACTTACTCGGTGTAACGTGTTTCGGTTGATGGAAGCAAACACATCCCGTACCCTGTGTTCTAGTTCCAGCCTAGTTTCGGGCGGAAAAACTCGTACACCCATTTTTTGCGTGTCCCCATAGGTAAAAATCAGGGGGTGGGGGATGTCCGGTGATCTACCCGGTCAAGCAACTGGCCCATTATTAGAGTTTTTTTTCATTAAAGGTATTTCTAAGGACCTCTATCACCTCCCTGGTACTGTGGGGGGGGACATCCATCTTGCTAGAACCATAAATTATTAATTTTTTTGGGGGGAACTGTTTTTTTAATGGCCGGTAAAATTTGTTTTGCAGAAGTAGCAAATACCTATCTCCATTCAGAGTTGCTTAAAAAATAAATGGTCCAATTAAACGGTTGTCTAAAACAAAAAAAAATAAATGTTTTATCTAATTGTAAGACGTAAATTAAAGGTGATTTTAAATTACAGTGGATATTTAAGACTACGAGTTTTTTTTAGTAGTTTTTTTGGGGGTTTTTTATGGCCAAAAAAAAAGGGGAAAAGTTTTTCTACTACCATCTTTTTATTAAATTAGTTTATTAACTGTAGTTTTTAAATCACAATTTTCCCCCTTTTTTGGAAGGGAAAAAAAGTAAAATAATACTAGACACCTGATAGTTTTCACGCATCTGCATATCACACGAGCACCCCCCACACGAACACACACAAGCCCACGCACATCCACACGGACACATACGGACACAACACAGGGACACATACACGGACACACACGCGGACACACACACACGCGGGCACACCCCCCGGACACACACGGAGGGGGAAAAAAAGCGCGCGCACTCACACACACACAGGGGGATAATAAATTTTGTTTGCTAAGAAACTATGAACAGGAAAGCACTAAGTTTTTGTTAATTTTTTTTTTATAGTGGATTTAACTTGTTTTAAAAGATTATTTCTAGAAATGGGGGGGGGGAGTCTAGGCTTCTGATATTTATACATACCAGTTTGTAGCTAAAAATGTTTCTTAAATTATTTTTATTATATGGTTACTTACCCAATTTTACTAAATTATTACGAGATTCTATCAGATGTTGGCACGATAAAAAGACCAGTCCGATAATACCGTTTTTTCCCCTTTTTTAAAATTTTTTTTATTTTTTTTTCCCAAATTTTTTTGGGGGTGCCAAATAAAAAAAAAACCCCTTACTGCTTTTTTTGTATAAATCAAAGCTTCCCCCTTTTATAACAAGTCAAATTTAACGGTATTATCCAAACTTTCCCTTTATTGTATTTTTGACCATTTATAAAAAAAAGAAACCTGCGGTAACAAGTGTGGTCTCGACAAAAGCTTGCTTGCTTTTGGGGGGGGGAAAAAAGAAAATTAAAAAGTTGACAAAAAAAAAATTGCAACTCTTCTATACCTTTTTTTTTTTAAAAATTTTTTTTGCTTCCTCACAAACTTTCTACATTTATTTTTTTTTTTTTAACATAACTAAAACACCGACAAGCTTCAGTTCCCTTTTATATACGTGCATCAACGCTAATCAAGCAAACCAAAAAAGGGGAAATACCGGGATCAAAAAAATTTACATTCGGGTGCATAATTTAACGGCTGAGTGAGATCGCGTCGTTAAATTTAGAATGGATTTAGCAATTTTTAAAAAATTAAAAAAACGGTTTAGAATTTTTAAAACCCAAAATTTTAGATTTTGACAGGTTGCCCCTAAAATCATTGAATAACACAACAATGATTTTTTTTAAAAATTTTTTTTAAAACCCTTGTTAATTTTTTTAAAAATTGCTAAGTCCATTGCTAAATTTAACAACGAAAATCACTGGCCCTTATGTGTGTCTTCAGGGGGGGAAAGTTTGTAACCTGACCATGAATAAATTGACCCCAAAAAAAAAAAACATTATTTTTAGGTACTAAAAAAAAAAAATTTTCTTTTTTTTTCGCATCCATTCGCTTTGATCCGTAAGGCTGTTGTTAAGAGCTTGCTTTTTGGGGGGTTAGTTTATATTAAAAATTTTATCTACTGCCTGTCCCCTAAATGATATTCGACGGGGTTTAAAATTTTTTTTTAAAAGAACCCACATTTCAAAACTCTATTGCAAAAAATCTGTCCTTTTATATTTTTTATTGTCATTTATAAAATTATCTTATATCGCAATACAATATATTCTTCTTATTGCCCGCATCATTAAGTTGTATGTTTTTGATACTTTAGCACATGCTTATATCATTCACTTTTTTCATTGGGGAAATTTTTTTGCAATGAACCTTATTTCTATAACAACGGGGGACCCCTGAGAGGCATCAGGTGGTATTTTTTTTCGGGTAACTCCAACAAGCTTGGCAGAAGCGGAGATATTTGAAATTAATATTAATCATTATAGGCTGCGCAATTCCGTTTTAAGGCAACAAACAAATCCCTTTTAAAATTTTAAAATAATCTAAATTTACATTTGCTTTTGCATAAGTTTACAAATAAACTAGGTAACAGTCATTAGGGGGTTTTCTGGTTTGATAGGTTTAAAACAATTTTTATTTTTTTTTTTTTTCATAATGTTTTTTTTTAATATGTCTAGAATATGTTGGTAATTTTTCCAAATTTTTGAAGCCATTATAAAGATACAGCAGTTAAAGGGGGCAGTGTTCAAAATGCTGAGCTGAGCGCTGAGAGCTCTGTCGGCTTGATACCTGAGACCCTTCTATACAAAAGTTGTTTACAAGTACAGAAAGTTTAAACTAGTTTAAAAAAATTTGGGTTTAGTTTTTATTGTAAAATTTATTTTTCTTGTATTGCAGATAAATGGTAAGGGGTTTTTATAGATCTGTACTTAAAACCCCTTAAAGCTTTTTTCAAAACTATGTTTTCAAATTTTTCCCCCCTCATATTCGAGTTACCGATTTACTTAAATTATAGTTTTGTTTTCAGCACATTTGGACAAACGGAATAACCATTATCAGCCCAAAAATTAAAAAATTTCAATTTTTTTTAAAAAAAATAATGAACAATTTTTTTTTCAAAAACCCAATTTTTTTCATTTTTTTTTAAAAAATAGTTCTTCCATGTTTTTTAGCTTAAAGATTAAAAGCCGTCGATTGTTTTAGTTTCAGGTAAGCCAATCTCCTGATTTCGTGGAGGGGGGGGGGATCCATTTTTTCGAGGCAGGTGTTTTCAGAGCGGTATAACTTTAATTTTATTTTAAAAAGATAAAAGCCAAAGCACTATAAAGGAAGATGCCTCCCCTTTTAAAAGTTAGGCAAAAATGGAAAAGAACCTTTTTAAATTTTAAAAAGGGTTTTTAAAATAAATTGAACCCAAGTTTAAGAAAATTCTTTCAATTTTTTAAAAAGTTGAAAATTTTGTGAATAAACAATTTTAGGTTTTTAAATTTTTTTGAATAAATTTTTAAAAGTTATAAAAAGCTTTAAATTTTTAACTTTAAAAGGAAATTTTTAAAATTTTTTAAAAATTTTTTTATACGGAAGATTTCAAACCAAAAAATATTTTTTATTTTTTGGAAAAAAAATTTTAAAAGTTACCCGTTCCTGAAAGTTAGGAACCCGCCGGATATAAAAATTTTCCAATTTTGGGGAAATTTGCCTAAAAAAGATTTTCAGAAAAAAAAACGTTAAAAAATTTTTTTTTTTTTAAAGGGGGGTTAAAAAAAAAAATTTTTTTAAAAAAAAAATTTTTTTTTTTTAAAAAAAAAAAAAATTAAAAAAAATTATGTTTTAAAGTAATAAAATTTTAAAAAAAATTTAAAAAAAAAATTTTTAAAAAAAAAATTAATAAAATTTTAAAATTTAAAAAAATATTTTTAAATTTAAAATTATTTTTTATAAATTTAAATTTAAAAAAATTTAAATTATTTTTAAATTAAAATTTAAAACCCTTAAAAACTTTTTATTTTTTTTTTGATCCAAGACAAACCCTTAAAAATTAAAAAAAGAAGAAAAAATTTTTCCCCCAAATTTTTAAACGGAATTCATTTTTTAAAAGAATACTATGGGGAAAAAAGTTTCATATTAAAAAATAAACCCCTTTTACCCCCATTTTTTAAGGTAAAAATGGATTTTTATGTCAAACCGTTTTGACCGCACTAAGAATAGCAGCATGGCAAATTACAGATGGGGTCTTCCCTCAATATAAGAAAATTCCTATAGGGAAAAACGGGGAAAATGACATTTGACAATTATGACTTGCCCAGGTATTAGTAGATTTATATTTTTCTACACAGTTGTAGTAACTTTGTAGTACTTTTTTAGAGGCGACACGTCGGGTTTTACTTTTTAACAAAAACCTCGTGTTTTCGTCGGCCATTTTCAGTATTTTTGTTATAAGGGTTGACTTTGGGGTTTAAATGTTGAGTTGGTTGGTTTTAATTTTTTTTTTTTCCCCAAATTTTTTATGGGGAAAATTAAAAGAAATATTTTTTTTTTAAAAGATTAAACTTCTTGATTTAAAACCCAAATTTTTTTTTTTTCATATCAAAAAAAAAAGGTAGGGAAAATTTTTTAAAAATTTTTTAAAAAACCATTTATGAAAAATTGGGGATTTTGAAAAAAGCTTTTTTTTTTTTCTGATTAAACTTAAAGTTTTTTTTTAAATTTACCTCGAACCATTAGAAACCAAACAAAATTTTAAATAATGTTTTTTTAAAATTTTTAACAAAATTTAATTCTTTGGGAATGTTCAACTTGTCAAAGTAATATCTTAAAAATAACCCCCTTTTTTGTGAATTTTAAATTTTTTAAAAAAAGGGAAATTGCTGGGTTTTTAGTTTTGAGGTTGCTTATTTCAATTTTAAAAATTTTAAAACAAAAAATTAAAATGTATTTAAAAAATATTTGAAGTTATAAGCCTTTTCTTTTTTTAAACCCAAATTTTTTTCAAATATTTAACTTAACTTAAAAAATTTTATTATAAGTATTTTAAAAAAAAAAAAAAATAGTTTTAATTTGAAAGAGAGTAAGGAAGCCATAAAATTAAAAAAAATTAAACATTAATTTTTACCTTTTTTTTAAATTTTTTATGTTTATTTTTCGATACTCATTAATCTAAATTTTAAAAATTTTTGCCTACTGTTGTGTCTTTGCCAAAATTTAAAAGCAAAGTTCACGTATCATATTTTCTGTATTTGTAGTCTGTTCTGATAAGCGGATACGCCTAGTTTTTTGTTTTTGGGAACCTTCCGCGTATCTCATCCAACCCCGGGCTGTGGTAGTTTTAAATTTATCTTATCCAACCCTTGAATATTAAAATTTTTTTTGTTAATTTTAAAAAATTTTTTTTTTGAATCCCAGGTATTAAATTTGTTGTTATCAGAGAATATGTTTTATTTATTCAAAAATTTTCCCGTTATAATTATAAATTTTTATTTGTTATGTTTTTTCTAAAATGTAATATTTTATTGCTGGTTGTAAAAAATTTTGGGGGCAAATGATGACAAATAGATATGATGATATTAATTTTTTTTAAAATATGTAAGCTGCCTAAAATGTTCCTGGTTTTCTCAAAATATTTGTTTTTATAAAAAATAAATTTTCAAAAAAATGTTAAAAAAAAAATTTTTTTTTTATTATATTTGGTTTAAAATTTTTCCAACCCTACCAAAAGTGTTTAATTTTGACAAAATGTGCTGCTTTCAGAAAACAGCTTTGATTCTAGTATTTTGTTCGGGGTAGACATACAAAACGGGCAAAAATTTTTGTTTTTAGTTTTTGTTTAAATTTTCCTAGTGGGAACTAACTTTTTAAATTAAAAAACTTTTAAAACCCGAACTCAAAATTTATTTTTGGGAGAGATAAAATTAATTAAATTTCTTTTGGACTTTCTGTTCAGCAAAGTGATAATGTTATTCTTATCAAATTTTAAATTTGGGGCCATGAAGTGTTTGGACTTTATTTCAATTTATTTTCGCAAGTTGTCCCATAAAAGATGATTTTTTTTTTTGGTATCAAAAACGAGAACCTTGGAAAACGAAAACGCTATCTTAGTTGACTAATGATAAGTCTAATACCAAAAAATACACCAAAGAATACGTTTACTTGAAATTTTGAAACAGGGAACAGACTTCAACAGGTCTACACTTGGAAATATCACTAAGAATTATCCTGAAGCGTAGTCCAAAGAAGTTGCACCTTTTAAAAAAAAAAAAAAGAAATCGGGGCAATAACAAAAAATATAAGTTAAGATTTAATTCAGAAAAGGTCGAAGCTATCCAAAATTGGCTTTTAAACAAAAAAGAGACCTGGCCCAGAGGATTATAAACGCAGCAGACGTCAAAAAAAAAAAACCCCGTTAATTGTTTTACGAAAAGCAGCACCCAGTGCTCTTAAAATGACAGTTCTGCTCGGGAGCATTAAAAAAACCAGACGGACATACAACTCAAAAAAAGGGAAAAAAGGGATTCTCCAAAACTTAAAGGAAATATTGTATAGGGGGGACTTGACTTAATGTCTTATGAAAACAAATATAAAGAGTCCAGGGGAAAATAAAAATGTGCATCCTAGAGACCAAATATAAGAAAAATAGACTGTGTATCGAATGAGTGTGTTTTTAAAGGGTAATATTTCCCAAATGATATTTTTTTGTTTATTTAATAACACGCAACACAAACCAGGAAACACAGCCCCCCGGAAATATTACAATACATTTAAAAATTTAACTTAAAAAGTCCTTTGTTTTCTACAATCTTTTTTAATCCATAAAATCCTTTAAAAAGTTCAAAATAGCTTGTAAAATATGTTTGTATCTTATTTATCATCATTTGTTAAAACAGTTATTGATTTTTAATTTGTTGTGAAATTATTTAAATTATTTATTTTTATTTTTTTTTTTTTTACTTACGATTTGAAATGACTCATTGGGCAAATAAACACAAACCCCCAAGTTTTCAGCTTTCCATATTTATTTTTTAAAAAAATTTAATATCCCAAGAGTTTTTTAATATTTCCAAACAATTAAATTTGTTGTTTTACTTTTCTCCATTTTAACCCACTTACAAGTTTGAGATTTTTGATATTACCAGGGTAAGGTTTAGAAAAAATCCCTTGGTTTGTTTTTATCTATTACGTGTCATGAATACTTTGACACCTTGTAAGTTGGGTATTATACTAGCTTCTAAACTTAAAGCATTTAAATTTTAAATTATTTTAAATCTAAAATCATATGCCAAATGGCAATAAAATTTTGATAAATCACTTTAATATATTTGTAAATAAAGTATAATATTTAAAATTAAAGAGTTAAATTTTCACCAAAATTTTTTGTGAACTTTCCCTCAATGTTGATGATATTTTAGAGATATATGATATTTTAATTTAAATGCCGACGGCGTTTTTTCAATTTCCCTAACAAATTCCTTGGGAAATTTTAATAGATGCTCCAATATTATTTGGCAGTTGGAAACTAGAGATGTTATTTTAGCATTTAAAAATTTAAGAGAAATAAATAGTAAAAAATCTACACATTTTTGATAAAAATCCAAATAATGAAAATTAATGTTTTTTTTCTGTTATGCTTTGTAAAATCACGTATCTTTTTTCTGTTCAAATATGCGACTGTATTGTAGTGAATGGGGTCGCTCAACCAATTTTCCCCTACACCCACTTTAACCTAAGAAGATCTTTTGTATACCCCGCATTAATTAACCCCCCAATTTTCCCCATATTTTGCAACGTTAGAGATATTTGGGGGGACAGGTGTCTTTATATCGGGGGAAGTTAAAAATCCCTTTTCCAGATATTTTTGAGTTCAACGTGTTAATTTTACGCATTCGTATGGGAAATTTTTTCCCCAGGGTTTTTCCCTTGATCTATTACAAAACCTAAATCCTTCATTGTCAATCTTTTCATTTTTGAAATGATACCTCAGAGGACCGTGTTTGTCAGGAAGTTGGTAACTAAGTTTATTTTTTTGAAGTTCTAATAGCTTCAGATACTTAGGCGAGGTGAGATAAACCTCCTCCCCTGTTTTTGGCCTGCAGCGTTATTCCATGAGTTTTTTTTTTGCCTTTTTTTTACATTCTCTAAGTTCTTCAGTATTGACCTGATAGCATGTAGATATTTGCTTCCCGTGGGCCCTTTTGGGGGGCATACTCGGTTACACAGATATTTTTTGGGGATAGATTTCTGTTTGGGAAAGGTCGGGGGAATTTTTTTTTGGGGAAAATTGCGAGTTACATCTGGGTCCATACATTCCTACCCCAACTACTGTTCCATCTTAGATCCATCCGGTATAAAAAATTTTTTTTTTCCTATAGTTTGGGGGTGTAAATTTTCCACTTAAAAGAGGTCGAAAATTACGTACCACTGAAATTGTGTCTGTGGGTTTGATCAAAGTTTTTTTTTATATTTTTCAATATTTTAAGGTGACCAGTCATTTTTTTCCCAATTTTTTAAACTCGTCTTTATTTCCGGAGGAACTAAGTAAGGCTTCGCTCCTTACACTAGGTAGAGCAAAAAAGAGTTCGAGTGGTTCTCATTGCTCAGACAGGCAAGACTTAGCTATCCTTGTGTCTTTTCTTCTCCGTTTTGCCACCACACCAGTAGATCAGGTGTAAGTTTCAATTAGACCTCTGGTCGGGGAAAACCCAATTATTTTTATTCTGTTTCTCGTTGGGGGATCCAGCTCAAAAACAGCACACCTTATAGGAAGATTTATTTTAGCCTAATGTTTAGTTAATTTTTAAATATATATATATATTTTATATATATATATATATATATATATATATATATATATATATTTTAATATATATATATATATATATATATATATATATATTTTATTTTTTAAAAAAAAAAATTTTTTTTTATTTTTAAAAAATATATTTTTTTAATTTTTTTAAAATTTTTTTTTATTAAAATAATAAAAAAATTTTTTATTTTTTTTTTATTTTTAAAAAATTTTTTTTAAAAAAATACTTTTTTTAATTAAAAAAAAAATATTTTTAATATTAAAAAAAATTTTTAAAAAAAAAATATAAAAATTTAAAAAAAAAAATTTTAATATATATATTTTTATATATATATATATATATATATATATATATATATATATATATTTATATTTATTTTTTTTTTTTTTTTTTTTTTTTTTTTTTTTTAAAAAAAAAACTTAAAGTTTAAAATATGTTAATAATAAGAAATAAAAAAAAAACATTGTTTTCCCAAGCATGGGTTTTAGGACACCTGTACTGTAAACAATTTTAAAATTATATTGGGTTTTTTTTTAAATTTTATACATTCCAATACATTTTTTATGTACTTTACAATTATTTATTTTAAAACAGGGGAAATTTTTTAAAAACTTTTTTTTTTTAATGCACGTCTCTGACTAAAAAAAAATTTTTTTTACCCAACCAGAATAACTTTTGAAGTTTTAATTTTTAAAAAAATTATTTTTACTTCAAAAGCATTATTATATTTTAGAAAGGTTTGTAAAACAATTTTTTTTTTGGCTGTAGACTGGTCGTTTTGATAAATAATTTTATTCCTGGTTAGTAAGAAAAATAAGTGTATAAATTTGTATCCATAACCTTTGCCTTTTTTTGTGCTGTTTTAATAAAATTTGTACTAAAGTTTTAATAGAGTATCTAGCTTTTTTTTTTGTTTAACCCATTTTCACTAAAAATCTGTGGAGACATTAAATTTGTAATAAAAAAAAAAAAAACCTACGCCGAAAATCATATGATATAAATTATTATTATCGGGGTAAAAGCACTATTTATATGCGTAAAAACACAATATGGCGCTTATTAGAAAAAATAAAGTTGATGATGATGGCAAATGACGAAGCGTCAATTATTTGGTCTAAAGAAAAAAAAAAAACAGAAAAAGTGACAATGCAAATGTGCAATTTATGTAAAAATTTTTTGGGGAAAAAAACTAGAAATAATAAAAAAAAAAAAATTTTCTTCATTTCGGTTTTTCTCAGATATCTACGAAGAATTAAAATTTTGAATTTATTAAACGGCATATTATAAGTAAACTAAATACGCAGCTTTGCCCTTTTTAATCTTCTTCGTATCCTATACAGTTTTTTTTTAGGGGAATTTTAAAAGTAGGACATATTGTAGCTAAAATACGTTTTTAGAGGGGGGCTGACTGTAAAAAAAAAAAAAACAAATTGTTTGTTAGTGTCATCTCCATAACCCAACCATTTTTTTTAAATTTATTTGCAAATATGTTTGCAAATAAAAAGATATTTAAGTGGTGGGGTTTTTTTAAAAAAATTTCAATGTTTTTTAAAAATTTGATCATATTAAAAAAACTTTTAAATTTTTGGGGGGGGCGGGGCCTTTTTTGGGGGAAAAAAGAATTTGCGCGGGGTGGTATTGTTTGAAAATATTTTTGTCAAAGTCGAGTAATTTGTGTCAGGGGTAAGTCCTAATTGGAAAAAGGGGAAATTTTTTTTGCTCGCGCGAACGAGCGATGCGGGGGTAAAAAATTTAAAACCCCAAAAACGGAATTCGTCTGGCAAGATTAAGGGGTCTGCGAGAACACAAGATGCTTTTTCCCAGTCGCGGATGTTTTGATTTTCAAATCAGTTTGATTTTGGGCGCTAAGTCGCGCGTGAGTCGCGCGTTCTGCTGCGAAATTTGTTCAATACTTTTATAAAAATTTTGGGGCTTTAATTTTTTCGATGAGCAGACAGAACAATTGATGGAAAAACAGAAACGATCCGTTTTATGGAACAAAAAAATCTCCATTATACAAAAAAAATTTTTGGGCCCGGGGGGGTAGAGAAAAAAGGGTGCTATTGCGGCAGTGCGGGGAAAAAATAAGTAAAAGTCAGTAGTAATTTATTCCATACAGAGCGGTTCCGAAAAAATATGTATCGTTTGAAACCAATAAAAGGTTTAAATTTGAATTTGGGGCACTGCCGCCATGATGCGCCCACTTGCCACGCGATGATCGCGTCGTTCACTTTGCGCGATCAAAATTTCTTGGCAATTAGGACCCCCGGGGGCAGGTTTAACGTCGGGTAAATTGTTTCGAC
>JAHBCN010024162.1:0-12080 GCA_019359885.1 Listronotus oregonensis | reverse complement strand
TATATCGTTTTATATATTTTGGTTGCCATATTGGGGTTTTTTAAAAAAGTGGGGCAGTGGCGTAGGCAGGTGGGGGGACGGGGGCGTCCCCCCCCCCCCCAACCCGCCCCCTGCGTCCAAACAAACCTACCGTATAAAAACGGTATTTTTTACAACATACAATGCTGTGTTTTAAAAACATTTTTTATTTGCTGGTGTAATTTTAGGTCATTTTTTAAAATAATAATTGTCCACACTTTTTGTTAAAAATTTTTTCTGTTCCACAGTGTCGCGGGGGGTTTTCTCTTCAAAGCACTAACACGGGAAAAGCCGCTGAGCGCGGCATCCGTTTGTGGCGGCATTTCTTTTTTTTGTCGGTATTGGATATTTTCCCAAATTGTTTACTTTATTTTTTAATACTTATATCAAATCGGCAGATTTCAAACATATGTTATTTATTTCGGTACTATATTCTCCTCTTTGTGGTGTTATTTATGTTTATTGTCTATGCAAGGGTAAACTTGTTAAGAGAAAATGGAAAAAAAGAAAAAAGTCAGGTGCTCAGTTCAGGGGGAAATATCGTAAAAAAAAATGTTAGCGCAACACACAGCCAAAAATTAAAAGTTTTTTTAAAAAAAACTGTTTAAGAACTTTTTTTTATATTTTTTTTTTTCCTTTCTGGCCAAAAGTTTCAAATATAGATTTGTTTGTTTATTGTTGTGTTTTTTTTTTAATAAAAATTTTTAAGAAATAGCCCCCCTTTAAAAGTTGGCCCCCCCCCGGGAAAGGGTTGACTACGCCACTGGTAGGAGGCAGTTCTCTAATAGACATCTAAAAATCTGAAGGTATGTGGATAAAGTTCTAAGACAGCAGCCTCCACAAAGAAAAAAAAAAATCAGTGCTTCTTGAGATGTTCTGTCAGGATGTGTACACCCTTTGTGTAGTCCTATTGCAATGATAGGGAAAAATGTTATGGCGAATTTCTTGGGGAAATATTTTGGTTAAATTTGATACAAAAAAATGTACAGGAAAAAATACATTTTGTTGAAAAGTTGAAAAAAACCCAAACTTTCTGGGAAATTTTTTGTGACTAGGGGCTAATGTTGTTTAAGTCATTAGAGAATATTCTTAAAAATGAAGCCTACAAGAATAAATTACTTTTTGTTTTGACGATAACTGATATAAAAAAGAGAGTTTGTAACTGAAGAAATAAATATACTAGACCATCAGCCTATCGAAGAAGAAAGAGGACAATTGTACTCAGTATGCTCTTTTAAATAGTAACTCAATCATTTATTAATAAGTTTACTGCCTAAAAAATAGGCTTAAAAAGGGCAAAAAATAGCCATCTTGAAACAATTTATACCAGTATGCCATCTAATCAATATATAAGCGATAAATAACCTTTCAAAAAATGTACTTTACCATACTTAATACGAGTGTTCCAAAATTCCTATTTTTTATTAAAAGCTAAGGTCAAGCTTGTCCCTTAGAAAGATAAAAAGACAGATGTACACGTATGTCAATAATTTTCGCCATATTTCTTTCATTAAATTTCGTTTGGTTTAGATGGCATAAGGAGTATAATTTTTTCCAAGATGCCTTTTTTCGCTCATTCTAGGTCTATCTTCTAGTCAATAAACCAGTCATCCTTTAAAATCTAACAAAAATTGATTGTTGAACGGGTCGGGACTAGTACCAGTACGGATCATTATATTTTTTCTATCTTAGTTTAGTTCGTGATGCAGTATTTTAAATGGACCACAAATTTAGCGCTGTTTCAAATAAGATCCAATACGTTTTATCTAAAGTTAGAGGTTCTTAATGCTTAAAAATATTATTTTTGTAGGAGACAGTACACACAACACATGAGGCCTGTTCGTTATTCAGTAATATTTTACACTATTTTACACTTTTTGGACCTACCTAGTCATAAAATACACCTTCCATAAGAGCAATTACGTAAAAAAGAATAAAACAGTGTACACTATTTCTTAATAACAAACAGACCTAGTAAACTTTCAAAAATCAATATATTTTTAACAAAACTGTCAAAAAATTCAGGGTTTTTATTTTTAATTTTCTAATACATTGATTAATATTGCATAAGTTTAAAAAAATCGTAAAAACCGTTTTCGAGATATTCCGAAATGAATGCATGATTTTTGTACATGACGAGTGTAAAGTTTAGATAAAAAATCATAGAAAGAAATTGTCTTTAAGGCGTTTAGTATGGCATAATATGCCAAGAGCCATGATCTGCGATTTGACAAGAAGCACAAGTCACTTGTTTTAGTTATAAAAACAAATGAAAGAAGGTATGCTGTAATTTTTTTTATTACCTTGCAAACCACTAAAAAAGTAAATTAGTCCCTTATTTAAAAGTAAGACTTCTAGATCCTTTTTTGAGTATCATCCATGTAACCATGCAACACAGGATAAAATAGTAGTATACTACGTTTCACAATAATTCGTTGATTTCTTGTTTTATCTGCTACTGTTAGTTGTAAAACTCAATATACTTTGGGTACCCGTATGTAGGTCCGGACTTAAAATTTTCTTTATTTGTTATTGTACCTACTTTTTGGTATATTATGTAGGTTATAGGCAAATTGCAGGTGTTGAATATAAAGCAGAGTCTTTTCGTCTTAGTTAACGGAGTTTGTCAAGGTATTTTCGTGTTGAATTCATAAAAGCCCAAAAAGGGAATCAGACCTGTACCCTTTCAAAAGGTGCGGTGCCTACACAATAGATATTTGTCAGGCAACCTATTTATGGTTGGGATTTTCACTGAGGGTTGTAATTTAAATTTTATTGCGGTCAAGAAATCAACAAATTATTGTGGAACGTACCATACCGGTCAAACGTCAAATGACAGATGTGTTTTGGTAAAATAAAAGCCTATTTTTTTATAAAGCTATTGCAGAAAAATAAGTAAATGCACAGACAACTTATTAAGGTATTTCATCTTCAAGTAACACTCATAAGTCAGAAATATACGTCTAAATACTGAAATGATTACAGCCTCCCTTCTCACACTTCACCGATCTCCTACAAATAAATTAAACAATCAATTACGTCAAAACTAGTCTCTCGGGTCAAGGGTGAAAGCGTATTAGATCGGCTCGACGCTTCTTTTGAATCCCAAAAGTGCCGTATGGCGATATTTTTGAGATTTCATTCACTCTCGGCTCGATTGAAATGTATTAATGTTACATTTTAGGACATATGGTTTTATCAGCGGTGTTGATCGCGATTTCTTTTAGGTTTATCATGCGTAATGATTGGGGAGATCTCTGTTGTGAAGGGGCGAGAATGTGTTAAAATAATCGAGGAATAATTTGTTGCCTTCTTGCTAAAGGGCAGTCTGTTATTAACTATCTAATTTCTAGAGAAAACGAAGGATTTATTCTAAAAAAATGTAATTAGCTGTGGCTATAGATCAGCGAGAGAGTCGGTGTAAAGGAAAAAGAAGCTTTTTTGTAAGAGATGGATCACCATTAAGGCGAACGACTCTTCTTTGGATAAAATATAGTTTTCAAAAGATGCTCTGATTTGGGATATATACAGCGTATACAGATTAGAAAAGGAGAAATACTTTTTGTCTCAAAAGGAGGATCCGAAAGAAAGCTGCTATGACTATGGATATAATGTATCATCCACTGAAGGACTGCTGTTTATAAGTAAAGAATAAGTACAGTGACGGCCATTAAATCTTGAGAAAATAATTTGTAAAATTGTGACTTTTCTGCCAATTTTTGTAAAATTTTTTTACCTTGTTTTACTTTTAATTACTATAAATAAAGCAAAAGGCAAAAGAAAATATTTATATTTTATAAAAACTAACAAATTAATGAACTAATCAACAATTTAATAAATTCAAATAAACTTAAATATCCTTCCAAACAAATTTAATATTTTATTGCGGCCCCGTTTTTTTAGGACAAAGTTTAGCCTTTCAGGCATCGAATGGACCAAAGCCCGGGCGTAGTCCGGATTTCCTCGTAACTCATTCAACGGCTCATAAAATTTTATTTTTAAGTTCGTTTACATTTTGCGGCTTAAACTCATTTTCCCTATTTATTCCTTTAACTAATAAGCCCCAAACATTTTTCATAACATTTAAATCCAGACTACGTGCTGGCCACGGTAAAACCCTGATACTCTGTTCTTCCATCCATTCATCGACTTGCCGGGCCGTATGAACGGGTCACTTATCTTGCTGAAAGATAAAATTTCTGTCCGGAAATCGATCCAGTACAGAAGGAAGCATGATATTCTGTAGTAGATCTATATATATCCGCATTGAACCTTCCTTTGATAAACTAACATACACCAAGTCGTTGTGCACTCAGCCACCCCCAAACATTTACCGAAAATCGCCCACTTCTTCTGTCCTTTTGGGTATATTTTTCATCAAATCGTGTTTCTTGAGGTCTGTATACCTTAAGTATCCCATTGTAGCACGACTGAAACACTTATTCATCGGTAAATATTATATTTTCCCAAAAAATCGGAGGTTTCAAGTAAAATTGTTTAAAGGCTGCCGGGTGGCAGCGCAATTCGGATATTTGCCTTATTCTTCGCCGTGTCGTTCTAACCGATGCAGGGAAATCGTTGGTTTCTCAAAACATTAACTAAATTAGTGTCTTGTTCCTGATTCAATAGTTTGAGACGACCACTTCCAGCTCTTCTCTTAAAGGAGTGTGTTTCCTGCCATTTTTTTTAACAAAATGAATAGTTCTCTTTAGGATGTTAAGTTCTTGCCTCCACGTCCCTTTCTCTCCAACTTCTCTGTTTAATATCATGAATAATTAATCTTTTTTGATCCAAAGTTATGTTTGGCATTTTAAAAAATATTTTTAGGCACTGACAACGGACACTTGTTTCGTTATTAGATTTTTCAACAGGTATTTATATTTTTTACGAAAGGGAAAAAGAATTGCTCAAGATTTAATGGCCGTTTACTTTTAGACATTTTTTGCGACAGTGAACTTGATTGTGGTCTTGCATTAAACTGGATAAGATTTTTTGTCCATAATTTTTTGCGAACAGGCTTGATTGTCGAAAAACGGCAATAAATTTTATAATTGTTTAATTTTTTGTACATTTCTAATTTTTTTATTTCCAAAAAACGTCTGGTAAGATAATTTTTTCTAAAAATTAATAGTAAAATGTTTATATAAATTCTCAATAATATTGTCAACATTATATATTTCTTAACTAAATCTGGAATAAAAATTGTAAATTTGACACAAAAATTATTCTTATACTTAAATCAATCTTTTATCCATTATGCTTCTGCGCTATATAACACATTACTAACATTCGATTGCTCCTGTATACCAAAGGACTAACATATTTAGTTCCCAATGGATTCTGTTAAGGGGTGACATATAGTGAATTCGAAAATGATGGTAATTCTATTTCGAACATTAAAAGAGTGGGGTGTGTTCTCGCCCCATATGTGAGGACCTGCTTGGATTAAATTGGTTTGTTGCTCTTTTGGTGATTGAAGAGGCATTATGTAAATTATTATTCTGCTAAATATATCTGACTATACAAAGTTGTTCAATAAGTGTTGTTGCTGGATAAGATACATTTAATTATTAATTTTAATCTCTCTGAACTTCAATACACTTATTCCAATGATCTATCAATTTATGGATTCCATCCAAGAAGTTCCATTTTCCAGTCTCAACTAAAAAATGTTGCAATCGACAAATATCGCATATAAGTCTCGATTACCGGTTTGTTTCAAATTCTTAAGTGTTGTGCGAGACCTAATCTCGAATTCAAAATTTTATTGAATAGCAAAACTCAGTCCTCCATGCATGCCAAATAGTCGTCTCCAGGTATGGCCTTCAATGCACGTAGCGATTCACGTTGAATCCCTTCAATCAACTCAAAACGGTGTCCCCAAAGTGATCTTTTGAGTTTTGGGAACAGCCAGAAGTCACACGGAGCTAAATCAGACGAATACGGCGGCTGAGCAACGATATGAGTAGAATTTTTGGCCAAAAAGTCTCGAATAACCAATGCAGTGTGAGATGGTGCATTATCGTGATACAAAAACCAAGGGTTGTCTCGCCACAATTCTGAACGTTTTTTGCGAACTGCCTTACGCAAACGACGCATAACATTTAAATAATACTCCTTGACTGTTTGGATGGGTGGAAAGAATTCATGGTGCACTACCCCACGATAATCAAAGAGCAGTCAACATGACCTTGATTTTTGAACCACTTTGCATTGATTTTCGTGGTCGTCGTTCACCTTCTGCACGGTGTTCACTCGATTGGTCACCAGTAATAATGCGTTTTATAACGTCTTGATAGTTGGAAAGCATCTCTGTACCGACTTCTCAGCGTCGTTCTTTTTCCATGAAATTGAGAAATTTTGGCACCAAACGTAATTTCATTTTTCTGAGACCCAAATGATCCTTCAAAATTGCTTGAATCGATCCATATAATATATTTACCATATCCACAAGGTCTCTAATGGATAGATAATCGTTGATTTTTCAATGTGTTGCTCGTCAATTGATGTTGATGGTCGTCCAAAGCGTTCCAAATCAACAGCATGTTCTCGGCCCTCTTTGAAGTCCTTATACCACTTATACACATATTTTTGCGAGATGGTATCATCGCCGAATGCCTTTAGTAGCCTTCTGAACATTTGGGCACGGGAAATTTTATTCCGCAAGCTAAATTTAATCGCACTTCGTTGCTCAACAAAATCAGGCATTGTAAAAATGGCCAATCCGCTTGGTTTTTCACAAAACCAAGCGTAAACTAAATACTAATGATGCTGGAGACGTCAAATTTTTACCAGATGTTACTAGCAGTGGTACCAACTTAAAAATAAAACAATTTGCCCGAATCGGCATGCGTGGGAAGTTTAAATGAAATATTCACCTTAATTTTTGATTACAGTAGTATATCGTATGCGACACTGTGGAGAATAGACCGCCAGTTATACGGAGAGAATTAAATTTTTAATCTTCACTGTTTAAAATTACGACATTATCACAATAGATGTTATATAGTGTTGAAAGAATTAATGCGTACTGGGAGAAAAAGACACCAATCAATATAAACGTCTTACTTACCTATTTATTGACGAAACACTAGGCACATTATCCTGGGAACATATCCCTTCTGCGAGCAGTCTATCCCTGATTTCCCAGGCAAACATCGTCGGGTTCTCCCTTTTGTAATTGGCGATGGCGTCTACAACGGGCGGCGTTGCCACTTTCGGTTTTGAGCCACCGATGACTCCAGCCTTGAAACTGCCAGTCTCGTAGTACCTGGAACAGGAAAAGTTCCATCTATTACATATTTTGAGATTCAGCGATAAAATTAAGAAAATAATGTTATTCACACTTAAAATATATGCCATATATATATATATATATATATATATATATATATATATATATATATATATATATATATATATATATATATATATATATATATATATATATATAATATTTTATATTTTTAATATTTATAAATTTCCTTTTTATTCTTGGGAATAGGTTAATAAAGCAAATGGTGGAAGATTATTGCAAGTTTCGCACATTATTTATTGTGCTTTTTCAAGCGTAAGTATCTAAAAAATAGAATTAAAATCAAAAAAAATTAAAACAGAACATCACACAATATTTTTACAGTATTAAAAGATTAATGTAAAACATGAAACAAATTAAATTTTAAAATCAACATTTAAAAAGTTCTAACTTAACACAAAATCAGGTACCTACATAATAAAATTAATTTAAACAGGATGCCTACCTTGGAGTTCTGATACATTTTTATAACTAAAAGAATTTTGAAACTATGTCTGTTTGATTTATTTTTTATTTTTGCAATGGGTTCGCCCATCTCTTCTACAGTAGCACAACTCGTGATGGAATATTTGGAAGAAAATGTAATTAAAAACCTAGACTTTAATATAATTTTCTTGAAAAGGTTTGTCGATGACTGTTTAACAGCAGTACCACAAGATAAGGTTAACGATATATTAAATGCATTTAATAACTTCCATCCCAAGTTACAATTCACAATAGAAATAGAAAAAAACAAGCAAATAAATTTTCTAGATCTTACAATAATAAGAGATAATAAACAACAAAAACTTAAAACTAAATGGTATACCAAAGATACGTGGTCTGGTCGTTATCTCAATTTTAATTCTAGTCATCCAAAAAATCAAAGAAATAGTGTTATAATAGGTCTTACCGACCAGAAATTTTACAAAAAGTAAAGCAGACCTTAGTAAACAACCACTACCCCGAAAACACCGTATCTAGGGTTATCAACCAAAGAACATATTTATTTTACAATAAATTACAAAAAACACCGAAAGATATGAACAAAGAAGGAAACAAATACATAGCTATGCCTTGTATTGATGGTCTTTTACAAAAAATAAAACACATTCTTTCCAAGTATAACGTGGTTGTTTGTCATAAAGCACATAATTTAGTAAACTCGCTTTTTACACCTTTAAAAAGTCCAATACCAAAGAAAAAAAAAGTCAAACCTAATTTACTCCATTCCATGCCTAAATTGTCCTAAAAAATATATTGGAATGACGACACAATGCTTACAAAATAGACTAAACGGACACAAATATACCAAAAATGCTTCAACTACCCTACATAAACACGAATCTCAAACAAAGCATGAATTTAATTTTAAAGAAATTAAAATACTGTCACAAGATTCTAATTACAAAAAACTAACAATCAAAGAAATGATCGAAATAAAAAAAGAAAAAGAAGCTGTCAACGACAAAAAAGATATTAACAATCTAGGTCAAAACTATTTTAACTTAATAAACCCATAAATGTTATATATTCAAATATTAATACACTTATCACACTGTATAAACAATATTTTAAAACAGCAACCACTTCTCTGTATACAGCATATCGAAAAACAAATATGCAAATAAAAAGCCTTTATCTCTTTTGGGTTCCTTTATTTAAAAAAAATATCAATAATATAAAAAATAAATCAAACAGACATTGTTTCAAAATTCTTTTAGTTATAAAAATGTATCAGAACTCCAAGGTAGGCATTCTGTTTAAATTAATTTTATTATGTAGGTACCTGATTTTGTGTTAAGTTAGAACTTTTTAAATGTTGATTTTAAAATTGTAATTTGTTTTATGTTTTACACTTATCTTTTAATACTGTAAAAAGTATTGTGTGATGTTCTGTTTTAATTCTGTTTTGAATTTAATTCTATTTTTTACATATCAATAATGTGCGAAACGTTGCATTAAACTTCCACCATTTGCTTTATTGACCTATTCCCAAGAATAAAAAGGAAATTTAAATATATATATATATATATATATATATATATATATATATATATATATATATATATATATAAAAAAAAAAATTCCAAAAAAAAAAAAAAAATTTAAAAATATTTTTTGGCCCTTTTAAATTTGGGAAGCATTAATTTCAAAATACATTTTATGCAGGAGACCCCTAAAGGAGGGAAAATATAAAATAAAACCCTTTTTTTGTGCCCAATTTGCGCGAGGAAGCAAAAATAAATTTCGGTATTAAGATTTTTAATTGTTTTTAGGGGGCACGCTCCAAAATATTTCGCACATGTCGGAACGAAATGCTTAAAGATAAGATCAAAAGGGGCGGCGACCACTAAATAAATTTTGGGGCCTTTTTCACACATGCACCTTTCGGAATATAATAGCTCTATTCAGTCGTATTTTTAGCCCCCTTGTTCAAACAAATTTTTTTGCTAATAATAAAACAAAAGGGGGAACCCCCTAAAAAAATACTACAACCAGTAGGAAAAAATAGTGTCGAAATATTTGAAAAAAAAGATCGTTTAAAAAAATACCATATTAAAAAAATTTTGTTTTAGTTTTTTTTTTTTTGCTTCCTTTTTCTTTCCAGATAAATTTTTCCCAGGTAAAAAACTGGATAAAACATAGTGGTACAGCATAACTAAAATAAACTTCCTGGGGCGCCTTTAATATTTTTAAGCACAAAACACAAAAAAAAAAATTTAAATTTCAAATAAAGACAGATCATATCCCAGCAAAATGGTTTGAACCTGCACGAGAAAAATGACCTTTTTTTTCCCCAATTTCCAAAAAATCGTGCTCCACTATTGGGTTTGGGATGTCTTCCCATATGTTTTTCACTCCGTATAAATACTAAAATCCCCGACAATTAAATTTGGAAAAAAAATTTAATAAAAACCCCCTTCGGGTATTTCAGAGTGGAGCTTCAAGAGTTCACTCCAAAAGTCCTACCTCGCCAAGGTGGAGTGCCAGAGTGAACATGCGCACATGTTGTTTTTTTATTGCTGACAAGTAATTTTTTATCAATTTGTTTGTTTTTTTATATTTGTTTCAATTTATTTCCCAAAAAATTTTGAGTTCTTTACCTTTTTAAATTTTTCCTTGTTTTTCAAACTTCAGATGGAATATGTTTTAGAGGATTTAGAGGGGAAAAAAAAAACCATGTTAAAAGCCATCCAAATACTAAACACCATTTTAATTTTAAAAAAAATTGACCAAAAAAAATTGAACCCCCAAAACCCCAAAAAAAACTCCATGTTTTAAAAAATTAAAGAAAAGTTTAAAAAAAGACTTGGCATTTGACGCTTCTATAAAAAAACCCAAAAGGTTGGTTTTTTTTTTTTTTCCCCAAAAAAACTATGGTCACGTGCTTAAACCACCACTCCCCCCCCACCCAACTCCGAAAGATTTCCCAACCCACCCACTGTAAACGTAACAAAAAAATTTTTTTAAAAAATTGCTACTGGTATTGCGCATAACCGGTTTCTGTCAGTTCTGACTCTTCCGGGGGCGCGAGCGTCCATCCACCTTCCGCCATTGAAAAAACCTCGTAAAAAATAAAAAAAATTTTAATTTCGAATTTTTAAAAACCCCGACTTTACTAAAAGAAGGTCAAACAGAAATTCCAAACGAACAGTATTTTTTCAAATGCGCAAAGCGACCTTGTTGGCCCCAATTGACGCCGGGGGATTTCTTCTAACATTTGTGGTGAATTTATAAACTTGTCGCTGTCGTTAACGACTTGCGTTTGCGCTGAACCTGGCGTTCTAGATAATTAATTATCAATTTTATCGAATCAAAACCCAAATTACACGCTGATGAAGTTATTTTTCTAAAAAAATTTTTAAAATTCCAAAATTTTATAATAAATGATCATTTTTTGGAAAAAAATATTAAAATAAATGTCCTCCTGTAGAAACATTATTTTGTAAAAAAAGGGTCCGTTCAGAAATTTTCTTACTAATGATCTAGATTGTTACAAGAAAAATTTTTGGCAAATTTGCTATTCAGGATTTGGTAATTTAAAACTAGTTTACACTTTCTGGAGGATGTTTACTTGAGCTTTTAAATTTTTTTTTTTTAAATCTTTATAATTTTTTTTTTTTAGAGCAAGAAAGGAAACCCAATTCACGAATGTTGATGCCTTTGGACAAATCTTTAACCTAATATTTCTTTGATTTTATGTTTTGGGGTCGTGAAATAAAACAAAAAATCACTCAATGCTGTAACATTTTTAAAACTTTTTTTGAATTGATTAGGTTTTTTTGGGGTAAAGGTGCCTAATTTAAAAAAATCACATTGGTATTAAAGGGAACGGGGAAAACTGTTTTTCGTTTTTTTTTGCATAATAGCGACCAGGAAAAAGATAAAAAAAACTTATTTTTAAAATAACACGCCATTAAAAATCAAAATGATCATTATCTTTTTTTTTTCGAAAATTTTCTTTCCCATATTACCCTTTTTGGGTTTTAAATTCCGGAAAAAAAAAAATTTTGTTGTTTTGTGATAAATAAATATTTATTAAGGCTAAAAATGCTCCCAAAGCCCCCCAAAGGATAAAATAATTTTTTAAAAAAAGTCATACATTTTAAAAACTCCCCAAAAATTTTTTTTATTTTCATTCATGAAAAATAGAAAACGACTATTTTTTGTTAGTTTTGATAAGAAAAAACCTCTACGAAATAATTTTCTTTTAAAAATAATGGAAAGTCAAAAAAAAAAAATGAAAGACTTCTTTTTAAAAAAT
>JAHBCN010024161.1:0-12143 GCA_019359885.1 Listronotus oregonensis | reverse complement strand
ATCTTTATCCCATTTTTTTTAATATTTTTTATATTAACAAAAATTTATTAGGACAAGCGATTCAAATAAAATCGTTTTTATAACATTAAATATAATAACCCGGCCAAAACATAACTCAAAGTCAATTTTTGGTGACATTGAAGAAACGTTTTTAAGCTAGTTAAAAAAAAGATTAATTATTTTAAAACTTATTCAAGTTGTTCTGTTTGCAGCTTTTAAAATATCCCGCCAGCCAGGACCGTCCAAAAAAAAAAAATGTTGAGGGGGTCACAAGGTTTGAGTCAATTTATTGGTCTGTAATTAACTGAATTAAAAACCAAAATAAATATACCACAACTTTAATTTCTAAATAATAATCATTCTTAAAATTTCTAGGCAAAATTGTAAAATTTAAGGATTTAGACGAAAAATGTTTTATTTAAAAAGGGGTAAAATTCCCCTCCCCCTTTAAAAAACCGAATTTTGCATGTAGATTGTTAAAAAAATCATCATCTCCCACTTTTCCAAAACCCATGCAAAATTATTTTATCTGCTTTCAATAATGCTTGGTGCAGCTGAATGTGGTGGAGAAAACTGTATTTTTAAATGATGAAAAAATCGATGCTTATGTCCGTTTGTTAATTTATTTTCCGATGACTAGTATGATTTTTCTACCCAGCGTTCTATTACTTAAAACTTATTGTTGCCTATTTGGTTTTCCATAAGCATAAGGGACCAGATTTTTAGATGGCAAACCGGACAACACTGAAGGAGGGGAGGTATCAACAAAAATTTCATACAGAATAAAAATAATATCGTAATATTTTTTTATTTTAAATAAGTACATTTTATAAATATAAAAAAATGTATAATATTTTATTCCTTGACATATTTTTATTTAGTGATTTGTTTAGTAATTGTTGTCATTTTTTAAAATATTGAAAAGTCTTCACAAGAATTTGCCAAATTATTTTGACACATAAAATGACTTTCAAGTTTTAACATTAATTTTATTTTTCTGATGTCCAGACTTGATTTACTGTAGAAAACGCGTTCAGTCAGCGTTAGTTCAGGTAAAGATAGTGCATATTCCACAATTTTTAATACATTTTGTATGAAACATGTTTGTTTCAAAATGGTGAAATATTTCTAACCATTTGTTTTCTACTGTGATTTTTCTGATGCTCAATATTTAAGCTTACCAAAAATTTTTAAAAAATTATATATTTTTTAAAAATTTAACTTAATTCTAAAAGTCGGGACTTTTGAAAAATGTCGAGGGACAAATTGTGAAAAATCGGACTGTCCCGCGAAAAGCGGGACGTCTGGCCACCTTACATAAGCAGGACTTCCAGTTTATCAAAATTTTTGAAGCAAGCTTTTTATGTAGAATCTAAATCTGCCATAAAATGATTGATGTTTCATTAAAAATAATATAACATTGATAAGTAACACATTTTTGGGACACTATGTATAATCTTAAATTTTATGCTGCGGCCATATCCGACCTATAATTGTTTTCCAATTTTCCGAGTCAAATATGGTGGGTCACCCTGTATGCAAGAGAAAAAAATGTTATAATTTGTTTGAATCTTGATAAATGCCCTTGTCTATACATATATAGTTTGCCTTGTGATTTTTTAATATTTAATTCGTGGACGTTCATTGCACACCGGATTAAGCAATATAAGTAGTTTTGAGAAATTATTAAATTTAGATTATGCTTTTTAGAATTTAATCATAAAAAGGCAAACTATGTTTCTTTTGTGTTTTAAGAGTTTAAACTTGTGGCTAAGGATAAATATCTTTTTTATCTTCTTGGCAATAGTTTAAAAGGAAGTTCACAAAAAAATAAACAGGAATTAAATAATTTAAATACGTATTTAAAAAAACCTTTTGGCCCAACACCCTTTTCATATACTTTATAATAAGCTTTCAAGTTCTAATAAATAGCTAGTTCTCTTGAATGACGATTTAAGCTATATTCTGTCATAAACTTTTTTACAAAAAAAACCATTTTTACATTTTGGTTTATCTCTAAAAACTTTAATTTAATAATAGGTTCTTGTTATTTGCCCTTGTTAAAAACAAATTAAAATTTTTAAGTATCCGCAGCATAATTTTATTTGCCCTGAAATCATGGAGACTGTCACACCGTTAGTTGTTATTTATATACCTATGTACATTCTAAAAAACACACTTCTTTATCTATCTATTTTGTTCTAATATCATAATAGCCAAATAGTGGTATTGGTGGTTGATAAAATAACCCATGACTAGAACACCAAGTCTGTATTCTAAAATGTCTTTGGTCCAAGCATATTATAATGGACTATATAACTTGTGATAGTTGGGATCAAATACCAAAGCCCAACCAGCTTACTATACATCAGCGATTTTAAAACTATACATTTAAAAACTAAAGAAGAGAAGTAAAAAAAATGTTGAATACATTCAGTTACCAGATAAAAATATCTGATTTTTAATCACCTTGGGGATTATTTACTGATGAAGTTACATTTATAATCTTTCACTTTTTTATAGCCGACCGCTATAAAGCCATAAAGCGCCATTTTATAGTGTTTCCCTATAAATCAAACCAATTAGCACATTTTTTAAACATTTAGAAAAAATTATATTTTTCAATATTTTTGACACTTTTAGCTAATCAAATCAATTGTAAAAATAACTAAGTTGGCTTATTTAAATTAACCTGCTTAAATTTAAGATGTCATAAAATTTTGTTTATGTATGTCTTAGACATTCTGTAAATTATTACAAAGATTTATTTTAGAACAATTACGCCATGTTTTATCAGTACTTGACGCTGCCTACATCATCTTGGCACCTTTTAGTTTAACGGAAAAAACTCATTCAAGGAACTTAGCAGCTCAGAAAGTAAAATCGTTTTACTTTGGCACAAAATCCATTTCCAGGCAATTTGATAATGTAATTAAGGTAAAAATCTTAAACGTAGTAATCAAATTGATTTAAGCAGGCACGTAGCCAGGGGGGGCTCGAGGGACTGAAGCCCCTCCCCTAATTCGTATAAATTTTGTTTACATTTATACAAACGTATCTAATAGAGTAAAAGTTTATTAAAAACTTGACCAATTTTTTTTATTCATAAAAAAATAAATATTAATACACTGACGCAATTTTATTAATTCCTAATTATTTGAATCACACGCGAAAAGAATTTCTGCAATTATAAGTTGGATCAATATTAAAATGAAAATATCTAATACCATGTCGATTTCAATGGTTAGGAATTGCCTTCGTACAGTTAACGAAGTAGCGAATATGTTTCGAAATCATCCATACGCAAATAAATCTCTTCTGGATGCGATTTCTGTCCATGAGTCAGAGAGTAAAAAAAAGAAGTCTTCTCCGCCTTTGCTAAACGAGATTCATCGAAAGACATTTTTTTTTATCTTTATGACAACTCACGAAGGATTATTATATATGTATATTATATCCTACGGATTATATATACATATATAAACCTAAGTACCAAACTACGGTGAGTGTCGGGTTTTACGGTGTTTAACCCATTTCTTCCCCAGTTGTTCCGTCAACGTTGTCCAAGCACTGAAACATGCAAATGTTGCATTTCACAGCACCTTTTAGACAACGCGGTAGTGCCACCACGGACGTTATTTTAAATAACTACTACCTAAAGACATGACAGTGTCTTAACATTCGTCGAACTCTTCAACTCGGTTTGCATAAGTTTGAAAGAGATTTCTAAGACGACGCGGAACATTTTTTGAACAGCCTTAGCTTTATTGGAAGCCATGGAGAAGAGTGAATTTATCGTCAGTCTTATCGTTTGTAAGAAACTTTTCAGTCTTACTTTGCCCTTGTCTTTGCTTCTTCAAGAAAAGTCTCTTGATCTGGTATCGGCCTTTCAACATGCGAAACAGGTTCTAAGCACTCTAAAAAATCATCGAAAAAATGCATACAAAATCTTCAACGAAATTTTCAACTCGGCATCGAGACTTTCAGAAGAACTGTTCGAAACTGACTTAAAGGTTCCACGACTTACAACAAAGCAGACGAAGCGCGCCAATCCATAAATTACTTCGGATGAAAACTGTTACAAGGTGGTCGTCTTTATCCCTTGCCTTGATAGTTTGATTCAAAATTTAGCAGACACATTTATTTCAAATGAAGATATTCTTCCAAGTTTCCAGGTGCTTCTTTCAGGCTTCCTTTCTATTCATGAAACAAATAATTTGGAGAATTTAGCACCGTACTTCGATGACGAATGTCACTCTCTGCAGTAAAAGCTGAGTATGAACTATGGTGTGAAAAAGCTGCCACCATAGATGCTAACCTGGAGGTGCTGAAAGTGTTAGAGCACTGCGATCTAGTCTACTTTCGTTCAATTAGGTACCTACTCACCGTCTTAGCTACTTTGCCTGTGACAGCAGCCAGTGTAGAGAGATCATTTTCTACAATAAAAATAATAAAAACTTTATCACGTAGTGCGATGAGCGACAACAGACTGAGTGCACTGGCTGTGATTTTAGTTCATTGGGATATCACCGTGGAGCCAGACAAAGTGATCGACATTATGGCTGGTAAAAAAAGATCAGACGATTGCTTTTGTAGTTACGGCCATTTAAAACTTAGATTATTGGTAGGTTTTTACATTCTAAAACTTAGATTATTGGTACATAAAGTACTAAATTATAAATGTTGTTGGTTCAAAACATCTGTCTTCATGTTATAAGAGCTCCTTCTCCATTAAAGTTCTGAATACAAATCTTATAAATAAAAATTAGTGAATCCCTCTATTCCATGAAATCTCAAAATCCTGGCCACGGGCCTGGATTTAAGTATGTTTTTCTGGACATATTTTTCTTTTATTCGAACAATAAGAGTAACAAAATTTAATTCGTTTTTCATCAAATATGGTTATTTTTATTATTTAATGTTTTATTAAATAACTGCTAATATAAAATTTATTTTATGTAATTTTAGTTAATAAACACTGACCAATTTACCCGACCCGCTAGAAGAGTAGCGGAAAATGTGGCCCAGTTTGTTCCTGTTTATTTCTACATCTTTGGGTATGAAGGAAAAATAGTTGGCGACAATGCCTATAAAGGTAACTTAAAAGAAGGTTAAAAGTCCTTTAAATGAAATTACCGGAGCTTGTTCGTTTTTATTTTGACCAATACCCCTCTATCAATTTATTGGTCTCTTTTATAACTGTTAGTAATTGGCATGTTCACTTACTATGTATTGTTGCAATACCAAAAAGTACGTACCAACTTTAAAAAACCCGTATCCTAATCTTTGGTTTCCCAAATAATAATTATCTACAGTTATTCCGAAACTGTGATTAAGTTAACGGGATAAATAGGTACAGTAACGGCCATTAATTCTGGGGCAATTGTTTTTTCCTTTTGTAAAATAGGCTTATGGCACCTTCTACTGAATATAAATACCTGTTGAAAAACCTAATAAAGAAACAGGTGTCCGTTGTCAGTGTCTAAAAATATTTTTTAAAATACTAAACTGGATCAAAAAGTATTAATTATTCATTATATTGAGCAGAGAGGTTGAAAAAAAAATGGCAGGAAACACACTCCTTTGAGAGAAGAGCTAAAAGTGGTCGCCCCAAACTATCAAATCAAGAACAAAACAATAATTTAGTTAATGTTTTGAGAAACAAACAATTTTAATCTTAGTTACAGCAAAAACAGAAAACAATTTCCCAGCATCGAATAAGCCAAATATCCGAATTGCGCTGCCACCCGGCAGCCTTAAAACCGTTTTTAACAAATGCAAATTAAGAACAACGCGTTGGATTTTCTCTACAATTTTACTTAAAACCTCCAATTTTTTGAAGAAATATATATAATATTCACCGACAAAAAAGTGTTTCAGTCGTGCTACAATGGGATACTTAAGGTATACAGGCCTCAAGGAACACGATTTAATGAAAAATATACCCAAAAGGACAGAAGTAGTGGGCGATTTTCGGTAAATGTGTGGGTGTGGCTGAGTGCACAAGGACTTGGTGTATGTTATTTGATAGAAGAAATGTTCAATGGGGAGGTATATATAGATCTACTACAGAATATCATGCTTCTTTCTGTACTGGATTGATTTCCGGACAGAAATTTTATCTCTCAGCAAGATAAGTGTCCCGTTCATACGGCCCGGCAAGTTGATGAATGGATGGAAGGCAGCGTGTGAGGGTTTTACCGTGGCCCGTACGTAGTCCGGATTTAAATGTTATGAAAAATGTTTGGGGCTTATTAGTTAAAAAAATAAATAGGAAAAATGAGTTTAGGTCGCAAAATATAAACGAACTTAAAGATAAAATTTTAGAGGCGTGGAATGAGTTACGAGGAAATCCGGACTACGCCCGGGCTTTGGTCCATTCGATGCCTGAAAGGCTACACTGTCTTAGAAAAAAACAGGGTCGCAAAAAAATATTAAATTTGTTTGGAAGGATATTTAGGTTTGTTTAAATTTATTAAATTGTTAATTAATTTATTAATTTGTTACTTTTTATAAAATATAAAATTTTTTCTACCTTTTGCTTTATTTATTGTAATTAAAAGTAAAACAAGGTACAAAAATTGGCAGAAAGGCCAAAATTTGATAAATTTTTTGCTTAAGATTTTATGGTCGTCACTGTATTTGATCGTCAGTAGTAATCCACTTAAAGGTCCATTCTCACTATGCGTAATGTCAACGTTCCGTCACGAATCGGAAACGTCACGTCAAAATATTCTATAAAGTCTTTTAAATGTTGGACAGCGTAGGTAAGAAAGGGGGTAATTAGCTTAGAATAAATTTATATTTACAAGGCAACAGTATAGCTATTTGACACATGTAGGCAAAAACCGAGATTTACAATTAAAACCTTTATCCTAATGTGAATATGATAAATATGATTGAAAGGCATGTAAGCATTTTTTTGCTAAAGTAAATACTAATAATTTTTAATATTGTTTGAATAAGTAAGCATGGTGGCCAAAAAGCTTCGGATTTTTTACTTTAAAGAAACCTCTTTAATATTGCGAAACATTTTACAGACGGACTTTTCGAATAAGAACACGAAAAAAAGTTCCTATAAACATATGTTCCAAAGTTAATAACTTTTCAATTACAGGGCTGTTAAGTATTTAGAAAAAACATATTTAATTTTATTTGATATAATTTATATATATTTTATATATATATATATATATATATATATATATATATATATATATATATATATATATATATATATATATATATATATATATATATATATATATATATATATATATATATATATATATATATATATATATGGACATAAGGTATTACTTAGATTGTCTACTTCTAGGCGTCGGTCATGGCGAAGATATAGTCTACTTGTTTAGATCTTACACAGATAACTATACCGATACTGATTTGCAAGTTCGCTCTAAGTTAATTAGATTGTGGACTAACTTTGCCAAAACGAGGTAAGTAAAGCTTTTATCAAATCTATATAAGCGCAATTTAGTGGGCTAGTCTAAGTTCCGACCTACCTCACAAATGTGTGTATATATATTACACGAAATGTTTCGACCTATTCTTCCCCCTATAATAACTTTGGTCTCCTTTTACATAAGGGTCTGAAATTTGGTATGTAAATTTACATAACTATTCTAATTTCCTTTAAGAAAATTGAAAAACTTATGTCAAGTGACCTCTGAGATATCTAATTTCATCATCAAAAATCTCCATTTACTACTGACTGACTGATTGACTCATTAAAATTATGGGGTACTTCCTGAGGAAGTAGAAACTTAAAATTTGGTATGTAAGTAGGTTTAGGACATAAATAAAGAAACAAATCTGAAAACTCCACATTTTTACTCGGGCCATAACATCGTATTTTTAGGAAGTATTTTAGAATTTTGCAATCTAATTAAACTTGACTTTTTAAGGTCCCAATTGTCTTAGCATTTAAAATGCATGCAGGATTTTATTCACTGAACAAAGGAAATTTCCAAATTTACCTCTTTAAAAAAAAGAAAGAAGAACCCACCATAAAGAATCACGTAAAATAAATAACAAATCAAAAAAATGAAACAAAATTGTGGACAGGACTTTGTCTAATTTTTAGATAACATTACATTAAGACGACGATATCTTTGGCCTTTATTTAACATAAGTGTTTTTGGTAGGATATTATTATCTGCTTGAGTTAATAGTTGTCCAACATACAAAAACCCATCATTCTTGACTTTGGTATTCAATAACAGTTCAGTAAAATAATAAAAGCTGTCGGACTGCCTTTGGCGAAAGAGAGTTTCATTATAAAAAAAAACAATAGAATGGTATAAAATCAACGAAACATTGAAAATATAATTAGGAATTTATGGAGTTTCAATATGGGATATTATTTTTATAGGCGCTTAATAATTATGACAGTACATATTTTAAGTATATTTTCGCAATAATATTAAAGTTAAACGCAAGGTTGATTCCCTACAAAAAATCTTAAAGAAGAATTTCGTTCTCGACTTTTTTAAAAAACAAATTTTGTGCTGTAACCAATTGCACTTCAAATTTTATAAACTCAATTTGATTCCACGTAATTATGTAAATTAATATCAATATTACCATTGTAATTTGTTTATTTTTTTTTTAATTATTTTTACAAACTATGTACAAATATGTCCAGAATACGTCAGGATTAACTTCTACGGTATCCCTATTACAATCTAATTGTGCTATTTGTAATAAAAGAATAACTACTGCACTATCTTTAACAGTAAAAAAGACAAAGCCATTTACTAAGTATCTGTGTAAGTAGAGATGTTAAATTTCCGAAAATTAAAGTTTGTTCGCGAATATTCGCGAACCTATTTTCTACCAAAATTGGATACAAATATAAAAGGCTTTAACTAGAGCTCCCACGCTATTTATTTTGAGGACTAACCAACAGGAAACCAAAAGTAATTAATGTATTTTTTGTTTTAATTTTCTTTAACAGACTAACAGACTCTACAGACAAGACAACACAAAACAAAACTAGTTTTGTAAACAAGTAAAAATATACACCGTACTACTATACTTATTAGCATTTTAATAAACATTTGATAAAGTAAAGTTCAAAAACGGTTGCCTGGAACACCAGCGCCATCTTAATTTACTGCAATTTGAGAGGCATTTTTGTAACCCAGAGATGGAGCTCCTTATCTTTGGGCTTGTTGTTGTTTCTTTGTTTTTGGCTTAGATCCCTAATTGGGTCAAATGCCAGAACTCCCCGTTTCAGACACAGCTTTCCCTGTCTTTGTCTATGTGGTAGTAAGACGGGCATAAGCCCCTGATGGCTTCCGAAATTACGTTTTTCTTTCTTGTGTTGCAATGATTTTATCGATAAAAGGCACAAACAATGGCGATCTGACCAAGGGCTGCACTGGTATTACGTATAACCGCTTTCTGTCAGTACTGTCACTTTCTGCTGAGCGCGCAACCCTCTACCGCCATTAGGAAAATCCCTTGTGGGCCCCCAAAGAAAGGGACAGTATCGGAATCTTCGTTCACAGCGCTTAGCCCCATAAGAAGGACTCCATCGTATGGCGTAAGTTCTCCTTGATCCCCGAGGGTGAAAGCTGTTGATAAGGTTCCTCAAACCGCCTTCCCGGAAAAAAGATTTGCCGCCTCGCACTTCACTGGTCGGAGGGCAGACAGGAACTGATCTTTAGGCTTCATGCTCGGAAAAAAATAACTAATTTTTGCTAGGTAAGCACAACATACCGGTATCACAGTGGTATCACAGCATGAGTAACAAAAAGCAGCACGATTTTATGAATTAGCCGGAAAATACAGTCACTTTCCTCGCTGAGTTCAGCCACCATTTTGCTGGGATATAATCTGTCTCCTTTATTTGAATTTTAATGTTGTAATGTAATGTTTCGCGTGCTTTTCTTTCGTGTTTTGTGCTTAAAAATATCAAAGGTGCCGCCAGGAAGAGATCGTGCTGCCTGTTAGTTATGTTGTGCCACAAGTAAATATGTTACATGGTTACCTTGCAAAAATTTGTTTAAAACCAATACAAAACAAATTATGGGATTCCCCCACAGCTCAATCGCCCCACTCCCAATTGAAAGATGTCAAAGGCAGATGGCGCTTCAATCATTGTTGTTGCAAAATGACTATTTGTGCATACAACAGGCGCAATTTAAAAGAAGAACAATACGCTATCAGTTGCGAAACGAGCAGTAAGATAAGAATAGCGGCAGTAATTTTAATCGGAATATTGGGGCGAACATAGCAGCGAATTTTCGCGAATATTCGCGAAAATTCGCATTCTTTGCTTGGAAATATTGGCGGATCACATCTCTAGGTGTAACTACACATACACTTATTGAATGGCTTTGCTTGTTAGGCCCTGCAATGAGCGATAGAGAAATAATGATAAAGTAGCTGTGCACCTTTAAAGTATTTATATATATTTTTAAATAAAAGTGAACCTGTGTAGGTAGTCTCCATTTTTTGCATCGTGACTCTTAATAACGTAGCTACGCCATCCACTGCACCGGGCCCTCTGTTTTGCCCCCAAATGATAATGGGCAGCGTAGAACTATTACTGCGTTATTGAGGTTACCGTGTTAACTATATTTATTGCATTTAATCAATTAATTAAATAACCGAAGTATCTCATACTTTGCTAAAAATCAGAAATCTACTTAAAATTAGTTGCTCATATTTTACTTTTAGTATCAACGAACTACCCATTTCTTCTTAGGTAACTCACTTTTTTTAGTAATCCAACGCCGATGAGAGAGCCGCTCTTGGACAATGTTATATGGCCTGCAGTAAATCCTGCGAGTGGAGATTTGGACTTTGCATGGCTTAACAATACTATAAGTTTAGATAAAAATTTTGATCAAGAGTCCTATACTTTCTACCAAAATATTTTTTTTGAGTTTGGGGACCAGAACTATTCTACCTATTAGATTCTTGTTATGAACAAGATGGAAATAGAGCATATTCAAGAGAACTTGAAACAGCATAAAAATTAATAAGGATAAGTTTATTTAATGCAATTTAGGACTCTTACGGCCAAGTGATGATCGCGTTGTTAAATTTAGCTATGGACTTAGCAATTGTTAAAAGTTAACAATGGTTTAGAATGTTTAACAAAACGTCATTGTCAGTGTTATTTAATGGTTTTAATAGGCAACCTGTCAAAATCTGACATTTTGTTAAACATTCTAAACCGTTGTTACCTTTTAACAATTGCTAAGTCCATTGTTAGATTTAACAACGCAATCACTCGGCCGATTAGAGTAAATGCAGTATGAACTAGTTGCAGAAACAAAAATTAGCTATCAAATAAATGAAAATTTACTTAGATTTAATAAATCTTAAAATTAAATAGACTATAAATATTAATTATGTTATCCAAATTTTACATTGTTTAGGTGCAAAATTATAAGTAACAAATTTTAAATTAAGTTGTAGTAAATAAAGTAATCCCTTATACACCTTGTACAGATTAAATAATTTTATCCTTATAAGGTTATCGCAATAAGATAAGTTTGTTTGTATCGTCTTTTTATTTTAAAGTAGATGGAATTATTGATATGTATTATATTAAATGCAACCATTGAAATTTTTTAAGGTGATAATATTTAGTGCTAATATAAGTTTAAACATGGAAAAGAACATTGTTAGTCAGGAGGACTGTCACAATGTTATAAAAAAGTGCATCAGTAGTGACAGATTTGAAATTGTGAATTTTAAGGTCAAGCCCTTTGAAGACAAAGAAAGAGAATATTATAAACCGGACTCAGTTTTAGAGGTTAGTGCAAAAATGTCAAAAAACATATCCCGGTTTCGATTTTTCCTTAAAAAGTTTTTTACCAAATATTCTTCGCTAAATGAACTTTTCATTCGATGAAAGCCAGTGAACGCGAGATTTACTTTTATAGAAACTTTTACCAATTTTATCAAAAACTTTGCACAATTACAACCCTGATTTTGCTCCACAATATTTACTAGGTCGAGAAAATGACATCATGATTATGGAAGACTTGTCATTAAGATTATATGTTGTCGCTAAAAAGTTAATCCACATTTACTAGACAGATTTCATTTGTGTTTGGCCCTAAAAGCTGTAGCAAAGCTCCATGCGGGGTCACTAGCTT
>JAHBCN010024160.1:0-12274 GCA_019359885.1 Listronotus oregonensis | reverse complement strand
AAAAATTTTTTAAATTTTTTAAATAATATTTATTATTTATATATTAAAATATATATATATATATATATATATATATATATATATATATATATATATATATATATATATATATATATATATATATATATATAAATTTTTATATACAGCATACCTACCCCACCAGAATAGCTATAAGGGCTGTTTATTCAAGCTTTCTGTCATAATTACCAAAAAAAAAACCATAACCGTGATTAAAAGTTATATTAATGGTAAAAGTTTGTGTGTGTTTTTTTTTAGTTTAATTTTTTTTCGCTGAACCAGCTTTATTTTTCGTCCCTGCTTAATTACCTGGGGAGAAATGACTGTTTTTGGTGAAAGAATCATTAGTTTTAATATATGTTCGGTCATGCTGATGAATTCGTAAAACGAAAAAGGGAAAAATACAGGGTGCCCGAAAAGTCTTATACGGGCTAATATCTCCGAAGTTATTAAATATAGAGAAAGTAAATTTTGGCAAAAGCATACCTTTTAAAAAAATCACCCTTGCAAGGTGGCACCAGGTGGTTGCCCCCATAAATCTTAAAGGGAAACTTATGTCGGTATGTAGTTTAAATTTAAAGGCCTTTAAGAAACAAAATTTCTGCATAAACTAAAGGTCTCTACCATCACCCGTTCCCGATTAATAAGGGATTAAATAAATACCAGCCCAGAAGAACAGTTTTAATTTTTCTTATATGAAATGACTACCACCAACCTCTTAAAAATAATAGAGTTTTTTTTAAATTTTTTTTACGTTTGTCAAAAAATGTGGTATTATAGTGGCGCACATCCCCGTAATTCGTTGCCGTAGTCCTTGCAAGTTTTCTGGTTTTGTTGCAAATATCTCCTTTACATAACCAAAAGAAATAAAGGGGGAGCGAGTTCGAGGATCTTGGGGCCCTTTCGCCCTCAGGCACAATCCAGCCATCAGGAAATTTTAATCTCACTCTAAAATTACCCTTAAATGAAAGTGGGAAGTGCCCCATCTTGCTGAAAATTGGAGCGTAGTCAAAAGCATCATTCCAATAGTAGCTACTTTCAGGTGTAATAGCTTCTTCTAAAAGTGTAGGTATAAGTGCCGGTAAGATTTTCTTCAGAGTTTAGTCACCGCAATAGCTTAAAAATAAAGAAAAAGACGAGAGAAACTTTTGATATTGTTTTTTTTGACTTTTAACTTTTAATTTAACCCTAACTACTTTTATTTTTGAAAATTCTAAAATATCAATCTTGAATGCGGCATCTAACTTAAAAAAACAGATTAAAAAATTTATTCAACTTTAAAAATTTTAAATTTCATCTTTATAAATTTATATTCGGCAGAATATTCTGAAAAAACATGCAGGACCGACCTGAGTATGCACTGAAAATAGCAAGGCTTATGCGGCAGGATCCAGAGTTTTTAAATAAAATTCTATTCACCGACGAGTTTCTTCTTTCACTTTAGAGGAATGTTTAATCGCAAGAAACATCATTGGTCCAAAAAAACCCTCACCAAATTTAGCAACAGTACAAATTTATTTTTCCATGGCTCTCTTGATACTAATATGATTTTCTTTTCAATTTATTTTAATTTAAGCTAAAATGGGTCAAAAACTGTTCACTCAAATATCATCAATGTATAAGGGTGATTCATGAGAATATGTCAATACTTCAGGTACGTATTCAGGGTCCAAAAATAAAATAAAAGTCTATATAAATATGAGTCCGCAAATACAGGGTGTAAAGTTTTTTTTAATTATAAAACCTAGCTTATGTTTTGCTGAACATAATCAAAGAACAATAATTTTATTAAAAATTTAAATACATATTGTTTAGTTATACATTTTGTTTTATATTTTTTTAAATTTTCCATAATAAAATTAGATGGGTCGTTTTTTTTTTAAACCAAATATCTCGAAAACGGTTGCTCATATCAACTTTTAACAGGTAAATTTTTTACGTAAAAATAAAAAAACAATTATTTAATTTACTTAAAAATGTAATACAAGGCCGTACCAAAAAGTTGTGATTGTTCAAAATAATAAAAAGACGTGTAGGTGGCACCCCCTACAAGTAAGAGTTGTACTAAGATTAGATTCGAATCCGTCATACCAAAAAACCCCCGCATACCAATTTTTACTCCAATATTTACATTATCATAAATTTAATTTAAAAAATGGAAAAATTAGATAAAAACTTTAACAAGATTTGGAAACTACGCCTTCGGACCCATATTTGTATAGATTTTTATTTTTATTTTTGAACCCTGACTACGTAACTGAAGATTGAATTTCCCGATGAATCACCTGTAATAACAGTATCCACGAAAATTAAGAGAAAAACTTTTTATTTTTTTTATTTTATCGAAAAAAACTACCTTGATAAAAAAAGTTTTATTTTAGAGTAAGAGGGGTAGAAACATTTAACATATTTTTACGCGGTACTCAGAAAATTGAAAAAAATTAAATAGTACAAGAGTAAAGTGCATTTATTTGAGAAGATATGGAAATAGGTTACTTGGAAAAGGTGTGAAATTAAAGGTTTTCTCCCAAAAAAACCCAAATTTTTTAAAAAATCGGCCTACTTTTATTTATATGTAATTAAATTTATTTTAATATCAATTTAAATTTTTATTATCAATTTTATCAAATTTTTGCTGTAAAGTAAGCATTTAAAGCTGACGATACTACGGCTAATGATTTATAAAAGCGAAGTGTCAATAAACCTTGTCACTATCACGCCTACTAGTACAAAAATGAGTTGTTAATTGGCATTAGTTAATTGATATTAAAATAATTTTCATCACAAATTATTAAAAGTAGGCCATTTTTTGACAATTGGTATTAAGAACTATCTTTACTTTTAGCCATTTTTCCTAGTAATTTATTTCCAAATCTGCTCAAATAATGCACTTTACTCTTGTACCATTTTAGTTTTTTTAATTTTCTGAACACCGCGTATAAAATATGTTAAATATTTCTATCCCAATCTTACTCTAAGAAGTACCAAAAATTTTTATTAGCTTTTTTCGATAAAATTAAAAATAAAAAAGTTTTTCCTCTTTAACAGCTTCTCCGTGGACATACTGTATTTGAAATAAAAAAAAGATCATTCGTCGTAGCCCATAATATACGGGGTGTTCCATTTAAAAAAGTTGAAGCAGCCCATATTCTTCAATTTTTTTAATTCGATATTTTTTTACTGATAATTTCAAAAGATAATATGGGAAAAAACCTTTTTTTATAAAATATTTTTTCTATCTTTAAAAATAAAGGCTCCAGATGCAATGTAAATATAATCAAAGGCCCTGTACTGTACACACAACACATGAGGTCTGTTTGTTAGTTAGTAATATTTTACACTATTTTACACTTTTTGGACTCATCTAGTCCTAAAATACACCTTCCATAAGAGCGTTTGTCAAAAAAGAATAAAATAGTGTACACTATTTCTTACTAACAAACGACCTAGTAAACTTTCAAAAATCAATATTTTTTTTAACAATACTATCAAAAAATTCGGGTTTTCTTTTTTATTTCCAATACTTCGATTTATATTGCGTTAGTTTTTAAATAATATGGTTAGAACCGTTTTCGAGATATTCCAAAATGAATGCATGGCTTTCAAACATGACGGATATCGACAATGTTAATTATGTACAATTTGATTGTTACTATCTCGCTTTACAGACGATAAAAAAATTTGTTTTTTTTAATTAGTTAAAAGATACTTTTATAAACTCTGTATCCCAATTTTATTTAATTCTTAAGAAAAGTCAAGTGAACTACCTTAATATTCGTAAACTATGACTGTGTGAAATTTACTTTAAATAATAATTTTTAATCATTAACCTTAAGTATTATTTAATTTTAATCATACGAACAGAATTAAAAGCTTTTATTCTAAAGTCCTAAAAACTTTTTATAATTAATTTTAATACAATCGATCATAATTCATCGATTTTTTCCAACGCCTTCGCTTTCAGACAAAGCAGAAAAAAATGGAATACAATTATTTTTATTAAATCATCATTTTAACCGCATGAAGTAAAAGTCGACCTATCCCTCCGATTAATCAAAACGAAATTAGTCATAACCATAAATAGGGAATGTTGTTTAATTAATTTTATGAGAGCTCCGTTAAAGTTAATACTATTGCATACATTATTGTTATTTATGATGTTTTTTCGATTTAACTTCTTTTTCGTGATATCTGAATATTTATTCTTAACAGGTAAAATTATTTTTGTAATTAGGTCTTTTGAGAACGTTGTAATTAATTTTAAAATATAAAGGTAATATTTAAAAAAATATTCTACTGAAATAAATTAAAATTTTGAAATTTTATTTTTATACCGGGTGTTTTTCAAAGGTGGTTCTCCCCTATAACTTTTTTATTTTTTAAGAATGAAAAATGAAATTTGGCATGTCGATATATAACCTAAAAATGCATTTAATGACGTGTTCAATTGTTTCTGGCGATTTCCGGTTTCACCGGAAATGACCTTAACTTTTGAATTTTAAATGAAACACCCTGTATTTTTTTCGCCTATTCGATAGAAAATGACATTCTAAATACAATAACACCCCATATGTCAACTTTTGACATTTTCCTTTAAAAATATTTAATTTTTTAAAATTCCATCTAGACTACCATGACGTCGTTAAAACAACCAATTTTAAGTCAAGGAGGCGTGAAAAAATAGTTTTAATTATTTGACGTAGTTAATGTCTTTTCCAGAAAGGTAGGATTACAAAATTTTATTTCTAGACATAACTCAATTTTTTCAAATGGATAGATGGTGGCTCGTTGGCATATTTGAAAAGAGCATTTTTTTCTAAATAATTTAATACCCCCAACCTAATATTTTTAGTTAAATCAACACTAAAAAAGCAAGAAAATAGGCATAATAGTTGTTGCTTATAAAATTATTAAAACATCCGGGCCGTGACATTCGATTAAAAGTGTCATAGGGTAAAACCAGGATAGATGCCTCACTTTTTAAAATAACTATGTATCTCTTAGCACAAAAGCAAGATTCTTTATTTGTAAAACGGGTAGGTACTTTGGTTTATTAACTTCAAATTATTGAAAGGAATAAACATTATCTTTGGTATTTCCCAGTATTAGCAAGTTTTGCGGACCTTTAAATTTTAGGACAACTATCCCATATAGGGATAGTTGCCTAATCCATGTAAATTACGTTTAGGATCGATGCCCCGCCGAGAAAAAAGGAAGTTTATCCCGCAAAATCTTTGATCGCACCTAGCCGTCCCATGCAACCCAAAGAGACATGTAACACTGCCATCTTAGTTGTATTTGCAAGTCTAGATAAATAAAATAAATTGTTGGGTCATTATGAAACTAGAGTTATTGCAATCAAGGCAACTATACCCTCGACTATCCGGGTTTTACCCAGTTTCACAATTTTGTAGGTAGGTTGGGAAAAAAATAAAAATGTTGATGATAAACAATGATGTTACATAGTTTAACAATTAAATGGAGTTATTTTTAAAGTTATTGTTGTTTATTAATAAGGCATTTTGATTTAAATACCTAAAATTATAATAATTAATAATAATAAAATAATATAATAATTATTATTTTATAAAAAACTCTATGCCTATTTTTAGCTTTTTTTTTTGATTTAACTCAAATATCAAGTGTGGGGTATAAATTATTCACAAAATGCTCTTTTTGGATATGCCAACGAGCCACAATCGTTACATTTGGAAAAAATTATTATGTTAGAAACAAAATTTGGAAATATTTTTTACCTTTTGGAAAAGAAAAACAAGAAAGATAATTAAAACTATTTTTCCATCCCTGGACCAAAATTGGTTATATTAACAAATCGGGGACCGTTGGATTCTAAAAATTAAAAAAAGGAAAATGTTAAAGTTGAATATTTGGTGTCATTTTTTAGAATGCATTTTTATCGAATAGGTAAAAAAAAACAGGGTGTTCTATTTAAACAAAAGGAGGTCATTTCCGGTAAAACCGAAAAAAAAAAAAAATTTCTTATGAATGTATGTGCTACACATCTTAGCTTTTGAATACAGGGTGGTAAGATTTTTTAAATAATAATATAATATGAAACCACTTAAGATAAGGGTGGCCGGCCATATTTTGACCATTTTTCGAGAATAACTTTGGAACAAATAAAGGTATCAAGATGCGGTTTTAGATGCACTTATATTCTTTAAAGTTTATTCTCACCTTCACGATTTTATTGTGACATTCCATTAGCTCAAAACAAAATGGCCGATTTTCCAATAGGAAACTATGTTATTTTAAATGGAACACCCTGTATATGTTTTATATTTTCAAAATTTAATTTTCCCCCTTTAAAAAAATGTAAAAAGTATGGTTATCTCAAAAAAAACTATTTATTAATTCGAAAAATTGACTGCATGTCAAACAATATTATTTAAAAAAAATTTTGCTTCATTGTTACAAAAAAAAAAAAAAGATCGCCAAAGGTTTAGGTTATTCACAAAATAATAAATAAGGTTACATTACTTTTTAAAAAACTACTGTAAATGTTGAAAATGCCTTGTCGACTTCGACCACTTATTCAAATTCGAAAAACATTAAAACTATTGACTAAAATTTTCAGAAATTTTTTTATTTTTGGATATTAATTTTTATTGTCTAAATTTTGGGAAGGGGACCAAACACCTCTCTTTCACAACCAAAAAAAAACTGGAAAGTCTCTTAACGAGGGGAGGAAATAGGGCCTCCTCTTCCAACCAGGTTTCCAAAAACGTTGGTCAGTAATCCCGGAATGTTAACAATGGTGTCCCCATCTTGTTAAAAATAGACGAAATTCAATAGATTTTTTCTGAAGGGGATAAAAAAATTTTGAACAACGTAATCCGAGGTTAAGTTGATTCATGAAAAAACCCATAAATTTTTTGCTTTGACATACCACACCAGACTGTGATTTTTTGACGAATCTCTAACGTGTTCGTTATATTGTCGGATTTTCTTTTGCCAAAACCTCAGTTATGCTTATTTACTTTTATTGAGGTAAATGGTTCGTCTGACATTAAGTCTATCCAAAATGTATATTGTTCCTTACTAAATTTTGAATTTCTGGCAAAATTCCACCCTTTTGGAAAATCAGTTTTTTATTTCTTGTAACATTTAATTTTGTATGGCTTTAATTTAAGTTCTTTTTTCATGATTTCTTTACTTAGTTTTAGGAATATGGACAACTTGAGATTTTTCTTGTTGACAATGTTGGATCTCCTGAGTTATCACAGAATTTGTAACGTTTTATTTAGCAAATTCTCATTGTTTACTAATACCTTTTTACGGGCTAAAATCCTGTACCCGAATTTTCTGTACCAGATTTTAATTAATTTTTGTGGGTGAAGCTTTATTAAACATGTTTCTAAGTCTTCGCGGGTTTCTTTTACGATTTGGTTTCGGCAAACATAATAAACATTTTCCTTTTTCGCTTAACGAGAACATTTGCGCCTTTAAAATAACTTGTCAAAAGTGACCAACAATGGCTGAAAAAAGGGCTTGTTGCTGTTATGGAAACGAGATAACTTTGTTTCCACAGGCGACTTTTCAAAAAATCCTTTTAAAATAATATTCCTATTGAATACAGTCAATTTTTGGAGGAATAAATGGTTATTTTTTAAGATAACCATAGCTTGTGTTACATTTTTTTAAATGGGAAAGATTAAATTTAAAAATGTTGAAACATGTACAGGGTGTTTCATTTAAAATAACAAAGTTTCCTATATCGGAAAACGGCCATTTTGTTTTGAGCAATGGAATGTCACATAAAAATGGTAATGAACGAGAAAAACTTTAAAAAAATATAAGTAATTTGCGAAAACCGCATCTTGATATTTTATTTGTTCAAAAGTTATTCGCGATCAAAATGAGTCAAAATATGGACGGCCACCCTGTATTTTAATGAAATTTGGCATACATGTACAATGTATCAAGAAGCATTTTTTAGTGTACCACATTTTTTTTATTTTTACCAGTGCGTTCGTACAGAATTTGACCTGCCTATTTCGGCAGAGAATAATGGTACGCCACTGATTTTTCCCAAAAATAAAAAATATTTTTGAATTTCATAATTATTTCTAAGCAAAGTTAATCACTTATTCTTTTTTAATCCGATGCACGGTTTTCGCTTAAAAAAAAAAAACCGTTTCTCTGCAGAGAAGAGAGGTCTATCTCTTTGCATGAATTCTTTCTATGTTTTTTTCTCCACTTGACCTTCAGATGAACTTGGGCTGACCTCGAAAACATAGGTACGATTTTTTTCCAGATTTTTCGAATCGTACTTAACATTTTTATCCCAAAAATACTTTAAAATAACCTTAAAATGACATTGGATAACCTCTAGAATTAATGTAAATAAACGCAGAATTCGGATCCAGCTACCTAAAAAAGATATACATGAATTTTTCCAGATTTATCCAATGGTTTTTTTACTGGACCTCCAAATGACCTTGAACCAGACGTGATGGCGATTAAATGACCCTCTCATCGTAATTAGCGACCCTAAACACCCTAAGAGCACCTACTCGCTTTCGGCGTCCCTGTTTAGATCAAACAATGTTGACCCTGTGTTCATTCATAATAATATGGAAAAATATTGCAGTTCCGTAATACGTGTCGAATTGATAACCTTCTTTTTTTTAACTCGCTTAAAAACAAAAATGTTTTTTCAATGCCCACCACACACACACACACTGGAAATCCTGGAGGCCAGGCATGCGCAGTTTTTCCTCTGAGAATTTCCTCAATGTGTGTGGCTGGCATTAGGGTAATTAAATTTGATGGTGCTGTTAAGGGCTTAGTACAAATTACACAGCAAAATAGAATCTGTTTTGGTTACTAAAATTTAGCTGTAAACCACCAGTACCAAGTTTGGAAAAGTGTTGCATAGAACATAAAAAACCAAAATCTGTAAAAAAGTTAGCCTCTTTTTTTGTTTTTATATGAAAAATGACCAACTTTAAATTAATTATAATTTATTCACGATTCTATCAATAAGTTTTTTTGAGAAGAATCAAAAAACAAACAAAATAATTTCTGGAAAAGTTGAAAAAACCACTAAAATTGACCGTTTTTTAATTTTTTCAGTAAGTATTCCCACAAATTGTCGGAAATTCTAATAACTCACTAATGATAGCTAAGAATAGTTCCCATCTGGCGTCCAGTATACATGTAGCTGATGCAATATCTGGTTTTGTATTGTAATTTTTTTGGTAAATGGCCAAATAATTTCCATGTAAATTTTTATTAATGTTTGATTACATTTTATAGAGATATAACTTAGTTTAAAGTTATATCGCAAAATATAGTAATTGTATCACAAAAAATATAAAACTAATATAAAAATAATAATTTTATACCGTTTATTAAAAAGGAAACATATTCATTTTGTTTTAGCGCAACTTTAAAAATAATATCTCTAAATCTAATAATCCCTAGGTTTTGTGTTTTTTTCTTAATATAAAAATAAAAAAAAAGTAAAGTGACCAACACCTTTAGAAAAGGACGAGAACCAACCAAAGGCAGTTAGTAGTCACCGAAGGGTTTCACCTCCGAATTCTTTGAACCTTCTCAAGGAAAATTAATGAGTAATTGGAGGGTGCCTCAAGTAACAAAAGTGACAAAGTTGCGACTTGCGCTTTTACCCTTCTCGGGAGCTGAAATTATTTTATCACAAATAACCCCGGAAATCGATAAGGGACCAATTCTAATCAACATTTGTTTTATAAAGTTTTTTTGATAAGTCAATATCTTTCGAGTTGTTAACGATGTTGATTTTTCATGAAAAAAATGCATGTTTTGGTTTCTTACAGATAATACCAAAACTCTACGTTTTAAAAAAATGTCTTTACCAAAATGAAGGTCTATAAAAAAACAAAAGAAACTGTTTTTTTTTAAAATTTAGGTTAAATCTTAAGCTCATTTTTTTGTGAGTACTCGAACGCAATTATATTCTTTGGAACATATCTTTAAAACACTTTTAAAGTACTGCAAAGACCTTTCAAATGTTTATGATGAAAGTTAGTTATGATGAAAATAAGACGGACTCTCGAATTTTTAAAGAAAAAGTGAAAAATAAAACCTACCGCACTTTCACCAGAATTGACATTTATAGAATTGCCTATAAGGTTTACTTTATTCCAATATAGGTAATGAGCTCAAGAAGTTTGACTGGCTTAAAATGCTATTAGTTGGAAAAAAGACGATTTTTTAAAAACAGAATTTTTCAAATTTCTCTATAAATATATCTTAGTTTTATAATAACTCTAAAACTACTAGATTGACGTGAAAAAATAATAAAAAACAAAAATGTAGGTTTTTTTAACAAACACTCTGCTGTTTTCCTTATTTCTGTGGGATAAAAAACAACCGAGATATCATCGTTAAAAGTTTAAATTTGATTGTGATGATCATCCGACTTAAAAATAAAGGTTTTAAAAGGTGGAACTGTCAATGATCTTATGGCCCTTGGAATTTCCTTTAAAACTTATTTTGGATGGATCCGGTAACATAAAAATTAACGGAGTTGTCGTAAAAAAACCAATCGCATTTTTTTGTTTTAATAGTTGATGCACCAGATAAACATATTAAAATGGTTTACTTACAGACGCAGGTATGGCTTGGTAATGAAAATATATATCCAGTTGATTGGGGATAAGTTAATATTAAAGGTTTTTTACAGATAATTAAAAATGCAAATGCATCTGCAGCAGATAAACTACTTAAAATTATATTTTAATTGCAAAACAAAAGGAAAACGTAGTGGTTGAAAATTATAGGCCGATTTCTAAGATTTCTTTAATTCCAAAAATGTTTGAGTCTATTATTGGGACTTTTTAAATACATTTAAGAATACAATTATAATTAACCAGCATGGTTTTAAAGGGGCGATCTGGCCTAACTTGCTTGTGTATCATGACTACATTGTCGGGGCCTTGGAGGAGGGATGTTTGTGGATTCTGCACACTGACTTTTCCAAGGCTTTCGACAGTGTAGATCATGATATTCTGATTAAAAAAAACTTTATCATATGGGAGTTCATGGTGTCTTTCTGAAATGGATCAGTTCTATCTGAGGGAAGAGAGCAGGTTGTTGCTAAATAATCACCTATCTAAATTATCAAAGTTACTTCAGGTGTTCCTCAAGGAGCTCACCTTGCTCCAATACTGTTTAATCATTTATTAATGATGTATCCGATTGTTTACTATTCTGAATTTCCCTTTTTTGCGGATGACTAAGATTTATAAACCAATTCGTGTCCTGATCATTATGCGTTATTTCAACAAGATTAGATTGTTTCCATACTTGGTGCATCCCCAAAAAAGTTAAAATTAAATGTCCAGAAATGTAAATATATTCAGTTTGGCAGATTATGGGTATGGTGCCCAGTGAGTTTTCTCTTGATGGTAGGGCTATTATAAGGACATATAATTAGGGATCTGGGTGTACTGTTCGACAGTAAACTATCTTTGTACAACAAAATTAGGGGTGTTGCAGGGGGGACTAAGAATCTTGGTTTTGTTAAAAGAAATACCAAGGATTTTTTAAAAAATTTATATTTAAGGACCCCTATGTTTCTCTGGTCAGGGGCCCATTTGGGGGCACTGCTGTTTGGTCGCCTTTCTATCAAACCATATTGATAAGATTGAGTCAATTCGAAAAAATTTCTTAGGTATGTTGCATATAAAAAAGGCATCCCCCCTAAAAAATTGATTTTACCACTCTTTAAAGCAATTTTTTGAAGTTTTCCCAAAAAAGGGGGAAAAATATCATGACCCCACAGAGTTCTTCATGGTTTGGTTGATTGCCCACAAAGTTTAACTGAACTTCCATATTCCCAGAAGATCCCTGAGCCAAAAGAATATTCAATATTCAAACCCATAGAACAAATTATGGACAGAATAGGGCGTTGATAGAATAAAGAGAAATTCAAATGAGCTAAATATAGATTTTTTTTCATTATCTGAGGCTCTCTTAGAAACCATCTTAGGCATCATTAATGTTTTATTAATTTTTTCTTTCCTAATGCAATGATTGTATAATGTATTATTTTGATTATGATATGTACAATTTAGTTTTATATTTCTTTTTATTTTAAAATTTTGGGAATGCCCGTGAAATAAATAAATAAAAAAAAAAAAAAAATGATGCGGTGTCTTTGGTTGCCGAAAAACGAACTATTTTGAAGGCAACATGGGAACATGCAGCGGTGAAAAAAATCCTTTTGTCCTCCCATTAACCATGA
>JAHBCN010024159.1:0-12074 GCA_019359885.1 Listronotus oregonensis | reverse complement strand
TAGGGACCTGTATATATTAAAATTTGCCTGGTCTCCCCAGTAATTAATAATTTTGACCCTTTTTAAAAGAATGTAAAAATTATTAAAAATAAAAGTCTAAATTAAACCTTATTTCTTTTTAATAATCCACAGAAATACACAAACATTGTGGAAATCATATAAAAGATAGTTAATATTGCCTTACTTTTCTCACTGCTATTTTCTATTAAATTTTCATTATTCTATTATTCTATTATTCATAATTGATATATTATTATTTTTTCGGTTACCTAACGTTACGTCTCATAAGAAGCACCTAATTTAAATATAAGAAATATTTACCTAAAGTAAAAAATGCCGGGTATGTTACCCTTGGATTTGCAAAACAAAACCATACAACCTCTAATCATTTTGTTACGATATTATAAGTAACAAACAATAAACACAAAATTATAGTCACAATTTAATAAACACTAATCACTAAAATAAGAAGGTTTTTATCAATCCAAAAAACTTCTACAACCACAAAATATAGGTACTCACACAAAGCAAAACAATTGGCGCAAAGGGCACAAACCACAACGAAAATAACGAATGATGAGACGACGACGGTTGACGATACAGCGCGGATATAGTTTCATAAGCGCCGCGCGCGTCCTTGCACCAAAAACCTTAGACGACCTAAGACCATCACGGCTCTCATAAAAGTATAATGTGGTGCCTAACTACACACTGATTTATCGGTTTGTAAGTAGGGAACACATTAAATTATTTCGTGGAATTTTGTTATTGCGCAGAATCGGCGGGGCCAACTCTGACAGTTATTTTCATACTGGGCTGGACATTTTTTGATCGAATGGGCTTCCATACACCTTTAAACTTCCTTGGTGGTAGCACGTTGCTGCCGGTAATTGTACCTTATCAGTTTTTGCGTTTTTTTTTTTATTTTTTGCTCTTTGACCCCCAATTTTAACTTCAGATTCGTGTTAAGTGGAAAAAATACTTCAGAAAATCTTAGTCCGACACCCAGCACACACTACTTTTTTGTGGACCTGTTTTATAAAAAAATTATAAAATATTTTATTTCCAGATAAATTGAAAGTAAAACAAAGTTAAGAAATATGTCAAGAAATGATATTTAAGTAGCATATACTTCTGAATAGTTTTAACATGTTCTTTATGCGATAATGCATTTATTGCATGCAATGATCTAGGCCTTAAGCTATACGGCTACATTTGCCTTAAAGTAGTTCTGGGCTTTCACTTTGGCCTTCGCAAAAGTCAACATGCATTTTAGGAGCTTTTTCGGGAAACGACCCCCGAAGACGCGGAAAACGTGTTTTTAACTTTTAAGAACCAAGAGAAACTTAACTTGCCATCTAAAAGTTACGTGACCGTAATTTCAATGTTTTAGGGTGATTTGTAACCCCTTTTTTAAATCATAAGTGGCCTTATTGGGTCAAAGTAAAAATTTGGGGAAAAAAAGTTCCGCGACAGAAACAGGCTATACCTACCTTGTCGTTTTTCACTTTCAAACACTTAGATGTGCGTGTAAATTAAACTTTGCGACTTTTTGTTAATGTTTGGAAATTTTTTTTATGAGCTTGTATAGCCAGACGATGTAATCATCTATTTGTACCTTGGTAACCTTGGTAATTACACTACATAAGTTTTTTTACACGTCAATTTACAAAAAAGAAATGAATACAATTATTACATGTTAAAACAAATTAAAATAAAACAATCTACAAAATATATTAATTACTTAAAAATTATACTAAAATAAAAAGACAGTACAGTTACATCACAATAAAACACAGTCATATACAATCTTTAAAATTTAATAAAACTAAAACAATTTATTTTAAAAAAAGCTTTGCAGCCATGAGACCCCGGGAGTATCATTATCTTTAAGAAAAACTAGTCAGCAATCAAAAATGAAGCCAGTGCCCAGGTATTCTTTAAGGGAAAAAAAAAAGCTTTTTTAAAAGTATTTTTATCGTGTTTTTAAAAAGCTTTGTCATTTAAACTCTAATGTGCAACCGAAGTGCATTAAAGTACGTTATACAGAAGAAATTGGTGCCACCCTGGATCTCCCAAGTTTGGAAAGTTATGGATTAAATCCTGATTTTGTTACCCCTTTTTTTGTAATTAACTGTGGAAACCCTCCCCCTTGGTTGCTTTTTTGGGATTTCTTTGATACAAGTGAATGTTCTGTTTAATAAACATGAGGCACTGAAAGATATATAAAATGGGAAAGTAAGAACCCCTAATTTGAAAAATGTTGTCTACAATCCTCCCGGTAGAATATTAGCAATTATGCGAATGATCTTCTCTGCAATAAAAAAACTTTTGCAGCATGGGATGAATGTCCCCACCCAATCAGAGCATGGGAAATCCTTGATGCAAACATTGCATGGTAAGCACGGGTATGACATCCAAAGACACGCAGCGAGGAAAAGTCCCCTTATTAAAAACAGTGCTCTTGACAATTTTTTGCAAAGGTGGTCAACATGTGCCTCCCAAGTCAGTCCTGGGTCGAGTGTAACTCCAAAAAAACAACTTCTTCACTGGTGTCAAAGGGTTTTTGGGCTTTGTGACTGTCTTAGTGTGAAGTTTATGGGGAATTTTTGTATGTTAAGGCACAGTTTGTTTGCAAGAAACCATTGCTGAATGTTAGCTTGTGTTTCCAAATTTCCCCCTGGTTTGAGATGGATGATAACTATTAAGTGTAGTGGTGTCATCAGCAAATAAGATCATTTTAAGTAAATCCTGAAAGTTTGGAAGGTCATTTATAAAAAAAGAAACAATAGGGCAGGGCAGCTGACAATACATTTCAGCTATAGAACAATAGTATAAATAGGATTAAAAAGGCCCATTACAACGTTTCGAAAAATTCGGCGACACGAAGCCTGTAATTCGAAAAGAGGGGTTAAGGCTTACCCTCAATTTTGACAACTTTTTCCATTTTTGTTTTTTTTTTATAAAAAAAGCGAAAATGAAATTTAATAACAATCAAATAATAATACAAAATTTTTGCAAGGGATGCTATTTTTTCATACCAGCTTTGTAAAATTTTGAAACCCAAATTTTGGGGGTGCGGTAAGCATTTAATTTAGTAAATATAATAAATTTTTAATTTTTTATATTTAATATAAATATTTATTTTTAATTACTAATCCCCCGCCCCGTTTCTTTTGTGTATTAATTAGGATTTACTTAAAGTGCGGGGTTTAATTGGTTCTTATAATTAGGATAGAAAAAAATATTTACTAAACTGCTCAGCGTCAAGAGTATCGGAATAGCTGTGTCTACAAGCATGATTATTGTTTACAATTTGCCACATAATTTTGTTTGTTTTGAGTTTCATGAGCAGATTTTTTCCCTTTTTGAATTTATTTCGATATTTTGCCCTCATTACTTTACCAAAGGGATTGGGCATTAGGGTTGGGTTAACTTTGTTTAAATCTGGCAAAGTGCAGTTTATCGCGTTTCCCGTAGATGATCATTAAACCATTTAATATGTCTTTTTTTATTATTATAGTAATTTTTTTTTTTTTTTTTGGAAAACATTTTTCTATTGTTCCCGTTATAATATCAGTTAATTTTTGGTAAATTTTAAAATAGTAAAAAGACTATCGGAGATAAAGTGAGCCCTGAAATGGGCGCCTTACGTATATAGGCTTATAATGAAAAAAAAAAACCACGACAAAAGTGGTTTTAAACATTGTGAATGTTTGAAAAAGGTTTAGTAAAATTTTTAAGGTTTTAATTAGTGACTGTTGCTTCATTAAATTTTATTTTCCCCCCAATTTTATCTTTTAAAAAAAAGAAAATCGAAAAAAATTATAACGTCAATATCCTGTTTGAATTCATTAATTCAAAAAGTTATTTTAGTCAAAGTTAAAAACACCTTCGCCGAATTTGATAATTTTTTAAACCAAGGTTTTTTTGGGTCGCTGGTTGTTGTGTTTAAGTTTTTTTTTTTTGGATGTCGTTCTCAAGATATTGATTATATTATCAAATTAATTACATTCCCCCGATTTTGATAATTCCAAAGACAATTTTTCCGAAAGTTTTTTTTTTCTCTTGAGATATTCAGCTGCAGATATTAAAAAAAAAATCAAACTAACCGTTTTTTTCATTTTTTTTTTCCTCTTTCCCCACAAAACTGCTTTTTTCCAATTTTTTTGTGCAAAAAGAAATTAAATGAAACCATTTAACTAATTAGAACTACCATATCCTTAAAACACTAAAGGGTAGCTAGTTAATTGGGGAAAAAATATATTATATCGGCTACTTGCTGGGACCATTTTACCAACACCTTAAATTTTTAAAAAAAATATAAAAAAAAAAAAATTAAAAAAAAATATACCAAACAGAAAAAACCATTTTAAGACTTTGGGGAATTTTTGGGAAACCCCAGAAAATTTACCCCTAGCTCAAGACTTATAAACATGTGTCCATTGCCTTCATGCTTTAGTGCACCTATATTTCTGTGATTACTCTTGAACGTGTAATACATTCAGTATTCACCTGAAGACGACTAGAGATACTTACCAGTTTAAACGTTGCATTTTTTAGCTAAAATAAAAACAATGGAAGTTTAAAAAAAAAATTTTTTTTTTTATTTAATTATTGGTCCCTTTTCTCAATAAAAATTGGTCCGGGGGTGTTCCCCCACAAAGGGGGAGGGTTTCTCAGAAACTACTAATAGTATAATTTTGGGGGAAAAATTTTTTTTTAAGATAAAAGTGAAAAGAGAAATTGCGGAAAAATTATTTTCAAGTCTGTGGGATGGCCGCGGGGGGGCGTAAGGGTAACGTCAAAACATAAAAATATACTTTCCCCAAAAAAATATCAAATAAAGTGTGTCAATAAGTGGTACTATTTTAATCTTTAATGTTTTTCTAAACAAAGAAGCTTCGGTTTTAATTTTTTTGTCAGTTCTAAATAAAGGGGGGGGGGGAAGGTTAAAAATTTTAAATTTTAAAAAAAGTGCTAAAAACCCCCCGGTTTTTTTTTAACCGAATTTAGTTGAACTTGGTCTCGTTTAGAAGAGTTTTTTAAAGCATTATTTTCAGGTCCATAAACTATTGCTACACTCATCTAAAAAAACGCCGCTGGGGGGGAAAAAATTAACTTATTTTATAAATTTTTTTTAAAAAAATTTTAAAAACAATGATATATCCTTTTTTTCATATTTATATAAAAAAAAAATCCCAACAAAACGGCAAAAAAAGCAATTTAATATCTGTTTTTAAACCGAATATATTAGCAAAAATATAAATACGACATAGAGACGTAACGCATTTAACAACACAATGTTTTCTACTGGGCCGATTTTTTAGCTAAAAATTAAATTTAAAATTTTTTTCAAAATCTAATGACATACTACATAATGTTTACTTATTTTAACCCATTTAAGATATTAGACAACATTAGATAATTACCAACCTATAACTGTAATAATCTATAGAGCGTGGTCCCTTATCAAGTTAGCTTTAAAAAAAAAGGATGCTGAAATGTCAAAAACCAAAAAAATTTTTTTTCAAAATATTATTTTTAGTGTTGTGCTATTGTTTTTTAAAAATGCCTTTGTTGCTTAAAGAAGCAGTTGATATTATTGCTATTTATTTTAAGTGTCTACAAAATGCGACAATAGCTGCAAGGCTGTATGCATTGAGATAACCTCAGAGACGCCGGTACGGCAGCCCGCAGCAAAATGTTCACTTGTTTAGCATATCGCTTTCGTCCAAGGGGGAAATGTTCTTCGCCCCTTACACCGCAGACGCCGTAAAACTGATGAAAATGTCATCAACGTTTTAGCTTATGAAAAAGTTTAATCCTAAAAACAACAAAGGCATTTTTAAAAACACAATACAACAACATTAGATAATTACCAACCTATAACTGAAAATGAGCGTGGTCCTTATCGTTTGCTTTGCGGGTGCTGAAATATCAAAATCCAACAATTTTTATTTCAAAATATTTTTTTTTATATTTTGAAATAAAAATTTTTTTTTGATATTTAAAAAACCTTTTTTTTTAAAAAAAAACTTTTTGAACCTCAAAGGATTATTAAATTAAAGGGTTTAAAATTTTCTAATGTTTTTAAAATTTTTAAATGGGTTCAAAAAGTAAAAATTATGCAATATGTCATTAAATTTTGTAAAAATTTATAAATTTAATTTTTACCTAAAGAAATCGGCCAAAAAAAAAAACATTGTGTCGTTAAATGCGTTACGTCTCTATGTCTATTTATATTTTTGCTAATATATTCTGTTTAAAAAGAGATATTATATTGCGGTTTTCGCCATTTTGTTCATTTTTTTTTTCTTTTTTAAATATATAAAAAGGTATATATCATTGTTTTTTTAAATTTTTTTAAAAAATTTGTAAAAAAAATTTTTTTTTCCTTGACGCCCTCTAGCGGCGTTTGTGAGATAAGGGGGCAATAGGTTATACACCTAAAAATAATTTTTAAAAAAGCTCTTCAAAACCCCGACCAAGTTCACTAAATTCGGTTAAAGCAAACCGGAGTTATTAGCACTTTTTTTAAATTAAAATTTAACCTTCCCCCCCACTTTATTTTAGAACGCCCAAAAATTCACCTGAAGCTTCTTTGTTTAGAAAACATTAAAGATTAAAATTTTTCCCTTATTGACCCCACATTTTTGATTTTTTTTTAAAAAAATGTATATTTTTTGTTTTGACTTTTCCCTTACGCCCCAGGGGGCCATCCCACAGACTTGAAAAAAAATTTCCAAAAATTTTCTTGGTCCTTTTATCTTAAAAAATTTGAAAGTTATATTTTTTTGTTTCTGAGATATAGCCGACTACCTCTCTTAGTGGAACACCCGGTACAGTGCAGAGCACGTAGCAGTCTATTAGTACTGAACTTTAGCTGATTAAACGTTTTCACTGATATAGCTACGTTCGCCTGATGTCAGCGCTGACCGTCAGTGGAACACTAAGTCTTGCCATAAACTATTTAAAAAAAATTCTGAACTGTTCTGGAGGTTTTCCTAAAATTGTCAAATTTTGAATTTATGGTCATGTCATGAGTTAATGTCATTTTTATTGTTTTTCTTAACAATACACCTAAACATTCTGGTTAGTAAACACAAAATCAATAAACACCAAAGTGCGTGTACAATCGACGACATAATAAAATAGGCCATAAAACCCACAAGGGATAGTGTGTTTTATTTAACCTCTAACGAGACATGTAAACAGGTGCGGTGCTTAAACTAAATGTGTAATGTCTTTTACTCTATTATTACTTTCTTATAATAAATTATTGTTTAGTAGGTCCTGAGTTTATTTTCGAACATGTTTCTACTCATCTTTCATATTCGTAAATAATATTCTAGTTTTTGTAGTATATTTCAGATGTACCTAATTTCTTCTTTTAAGACTGAGGATAGGTTAAGTATATAGTGTTATTATTCCGGTTTTCAATCCTGGTATTAGAAAAGTGTTCACGACGTTTCGCCAATATCTTAGTTGCCATTTTCGAGCAGCTATCCAGGAGGCACAAAAGCCATGATTTAATATATAATATATTATATATCATATATATAATATATCAATATATATTAAATATCATATATATATATATATATATATATATATATATATATATATATATATATATATATATATATATATATATATATATATATATATATATATATATATACGAAAAAATTATCAGTTTGCAAAGTTTTTAAAAGTTCTGTGGAAAAGAATCTACCTTATTTTCTTACACTAATCGAACTCTTTTAAGTTTTTGGGTGATCAGATTGACGTGAGAATACCGAAGATTATTTTTTAGTTCAATTTTGTTTTACTATATTAGTTATATAGGCATAACGCTGGATGTTGAGTAAAATAAACATACTTCACGAAATAAAATTGTTATAAATTTAGGGAAAAAACGGGCTAAGTCACGACCAGTTATCAATAAATTGTTGATTTTTCTACCCATAATTTTTTAAAATGCTTGCACTTTATGACCTACAGATCTCAGATAGTTGGATAACATATTGGTAAAAAGAAAATTTTATCAATCCAAATACTTAAGCTTTTATAGCGTTTTGAAATTTAAAATTGCTTTTTCTCAAAATCATAAAATTTGACCCGTTTTTTCCCTGTACCCATCAATTAAGGGCCTAATGAGGGTTAAATCCAAATGTGGGCGATTTTAGGAGTTGCGAATAATCATTTTTTTTTAAATAAGATTAAAACTTTAAGATAACAGCATCAAGATGATCAACGAAATTTCATGTATTGTATAACGGTGATAGACTTACCACCGACGCAGATAAGTTGAAACGTAACTTATTCTGTAACACTTACAGAACAGGTTACATTTGCTTCGGCTTAGCTATTCGCCTGGTAAAGCAGTAATGTCGTGAGTACAATGTACCTAATTAAGGTAAGATAATTAATTAAGGAAAAATAGATGGGCGCCAGCACGGTATTTCCTTTTATTCGGTTACTTTTAATTAGAATTTAACTTGGTTGGAAACACCGAAATTAACCAAGTTTAGAGATTAAGCTGTTGTTATTAATTTCACAAAGGTAGGAATTTAAATTCATAAACAGTCAGTTCAAATAAATGGTTTTTATTCATATTCTTAAGGAATGAACTATTGAAAAAATATAATTTTAATTAATTTACAAACGAACCTCCCTGACGCATTATTTCTATTAAAATTAACGCAATCTTTATTCTTGATGTAATACGCATAATACCGTGTACTTGATCAAGCATCCGTAATATTATAAGCGCAAATAACCCCCTTTTAAATCAACTAAAAAATTAATTTCCCTATCAGATCGGTTCTTACAATTTTGATAGTTGTTTTACATTATTTACAAACAATATTATAATAAAAGAGAAACATGTCATCAAATGTAGGTTTTAAACCAACTAAAAAATTAATTTCCCTATCAGATCGGTTCTTACAATTTTGATAGTTGTTTTACATTATTTACAAACAATATTATAATAAAAGAGAAACATGTCATCAAATGTAGGTTAATTACTTAGTTTTTTAAAAAATAATAACATTTTAATTTCTTCTAAAATAAATAGGTAAACAAAAAAATATGGCGCGCAGATGTTGGTATTCCCCATAAAAAAGGAAAGGTAAAACCTGTTTTCCTGTTGGTTTCGGACAAAATGGCTGCTGGACGACGCCCTGCTTCTACACTGGTAGTGGTCACGTGAAGAGCCAAACCATACAGGAACGATTGTCGAAACTGGATGAATTTACCAAAACGAAAAAACCGTAAAACCCTGTTTGAAGAAAAACAGTATTAGGACCCTTAAAATTCGTACTAAAGACCAAACAATTTATAGTGATAATAAACTCAGTATTATGCAGATATTTATGGGTATTTTAAGTATGAGTTAACTCACCATAAATGCGGGTTACAGGCTACCAACGGAAGAAGTCAGTGGCTACTCCTACAGAGGAAATGAACATTGCACACTGCTATAAAAAACACCCAAAATTAGCAAGATGACTTGGATAAAACTAGATTTGAAAATTGAAAGAAAATAGCATTTATCACTATATTAGAATTTTAACATACCTGTTTGCAAATCAACCGTTAATAGTCCTGATAAAACATCACCAGTTGACCATAGCACGCCATACCACAAGAAAATATGCAAATTTTAATGCATCACACGTGAATTTGGCAGAAACCTCCTGAGCAGGAAAAGAGAACCTGTTGTCTCGCCGGTACAATATCTGCTGCCCGGAAACGAGAAAATCGTACCCACATATCGAAGTACTTGTGTGAATATTTCTACTGAAAATCGAAGACAAATTGTGGCAACACAGCGACTTGTGCGGCCGTGTAGCTTCACCACCGAAGCGTTATCAGTAAAGCGATCTGAAACGGCTTTAGTCAAGCAGGCGTCACGTGGAAAAGGGCAGCGGTGCCGCAATTATTACTTAATAAAACAGGTTTAGAAATCGTTAAATTTATTTGTATAAGAAAATAATTAATTGCCGTTGATACTAATTGAATATAATATTATTATTATGAAGAAAACTATATAAAAAAACAACTTGTAGCTTTAAACGCTACAAAGTTTTCTGAATTTTTTGCTTTTTGGGAGGTTTTTTCGGTTTCACGCGATCTGATTCTTAGAGGTCAATAGGGCTGAGCATGCTAAGTTCGCTATTCCCCGGAACCAGGACCGAAGTGGTCCCATTTTCTAGAAAATTTTAAGTCGAGTAATCCAAACAAAAACAAATTTAAACATGAATCCGCCGCCAAACTATATATTATACATATTTACAAAGGTGGTGTAATTAGGACGACAATGCACAAATCATAAAGTTACACCATTTCATTGATAAAAAAATGTAAGTAATATGATTGTGAACTAGGGTATCGAATTGTAAAGGTCGGTAGGGGTGAAAAGCTGTTCTATACAAAATCATGGTCAGATGGTCATTTCAAGTCAAACTTGATAACAAAAAAACAATGAAATACGTGAAAATTTGCAAATTAATCTACAGGGTTCCCCAAAATAGACCATCTATTTGGATATTGAAATAAATTCCATATGAGATAGGTCAGTACGTTTTTTTATTTTATTTTCTTTAAGGCCTTTGGGGTTTGAATCAACATATTATTAATCGAGTAGGCACCTGTCACAAAACTAGGAAAAATTGATTTTCGTAAAAAGTCATTTTTCCAATAAAGCATCATTAGGTTTGAACACACAATTTAATGTTTAGTTTTAATTCTCATGAATGATTCAGTTTAACAACGAGTGTTTTTGCGTGAAAACATAAAGAGTAAATTAATAGAAAAAATGTAGCGACAATACATACCGCTAGATGAGTTCTGCGAGAAGTATTTAATGACCGACTTATTTCACTATTTGGGGATTTAAATTGGCTTTAAGGTCCCCAGACTTAACTGCACCAGATTTTTTTTCTGTGGTTCTATTTAAAGTCAAAGGTTTTAGCAACTAGTCCAGAAAACATCCAAGATCTTAGAGTCCGAATTCCTAAAGAGGTCCGGTGAATAGATCAGGTTTTCCTTTATCATGTCATGGATCATTTCCTGTCAAATCTTTAAAAGTGCATTGAAGTTAATGGCACTTACTTAAAAGATGTAATTTTTAAAAGTTTGGATAAGTCGTATGTTATATAAAACCCAAAAAGTGAATTGTAATTAAGTGTAATAAAATGTCAGTTTTATTAAGTTTTAACAATTTTACTGAGCAATTAAAATGGGTGGTCTATTTTGGAGAACCCTGTATTATACGTATCAAATTTTGCTTTCCTTTCCCTGGAGCCAACCCTTGAGAATAACCCCACCACCAGACCATTGCATGTCCTCTGATGATAAAACATTTTGTTTAGCGTCAATTTAGCGAACAATCATTTATATTATTGCATTGTATTGCTTATTGATGTCGATTTCGTCGAATGTACCAACCAGTTTGTTTAGTTTAAATGTTAACAAAAATATAGAAGTGGGTCAAACTCCAACCCATTAGATGGTAAAGTTGGGCTACCATTTGGTTGTGAATTAAATAAATAATTTAGTTAGAAGTGTGTTTGTGCATGTTAAAGATTTACTTAAAAAACTACTTAATTCAATTAGGGGTAGTGCGGTTCTCATGGGAAAAAAATAACGAAGTTTTTTAAAAATTATTTTAAAATAATTAATCGGTTTCTACAACTATTGTTATCAATAGTACTTTAAAGGTTTTAAAATTTGTAGTTAAAAAATAGATTACATTTGGCTTTTAAATAAAAACATTAAAAATTCAGATACATTTAGGTTTTAATATTTTGACGACCATAGTTAAACATGATTTAGCTTCGGTGCTATAGTCCAGGGAAGTTAGGAAATAAATCGGAATTTTTTAAGGCCAGCAGATATCGAGAAGCGGTTTTCTGCGTTGTGTTTAGAAAGCTTTTAGAAAAAAAAAGTTTATATGGTGTGGTTATGCCATTTTTCGTAAAATGCATTCTGGTGCAATAAATGCATTTTACCATTGCATAATTACTTGCAATATTATAAAACGACTGGAATTTTTGAAAAAA
>JAHBCN010024158.1:0-12129 GCA_019359885.1 Listronotus oregonensis | reverse complement strand
TCTTTCTACCACTTCTTCGAAACGACATATTCAAAAACTATATTTTATATTTTATACAATATAAAAAATTTTCAGTTACCCTAAAACCAATCCCTTCACGCGACAGATCTTAACAGGAAATGACGCCCGTCCGCGTTCCTCCCCTTTATGAACCGGTAAACTGCGTGTTCTGACAGGAATTTTCAAGAAAGTGCAAGTGCTTTCCGCGGTAAATATTTAATATAAGAGTTTATAAAAACAAAAATATTAGGAGATAGGAGAATGTTTAAGAATAAGGACACGTTAAAAAAACTTAGATTGTGCTATATACAAAAAATCAAAAAAATCATGATTTTTTGAAAAACGAAAATTTTTGATTTTTTTTTAAATCATTATTTTTTACAACCCTTAAAATCGTCCCAAGGGGCCTTAAATAAATTTAAATTTTTTTTAAATTTTTTTGCGGAGTTTTTAAATTTAAAACTCCGAGTGAACCGTTGCGTGCCGCTAAAGTCGGTTGTGACATAAAAACATTTTAAATGACATCAGGTAAAAAAAAATGCATGCAATTATTTCGGGGGCCCATCTCGAATTTAAATCTAGTCCGACAATAGAAAATGCACCGGTATGGGTGTCGCAGAGAAGTGAGGAGAAAGTGGAAGGAATTTGGAATATTTTATTTACTTTATACTGGGTTGCTTAATAAGTTTTTTATGACTCAAAACCATTTTATTATACCTAAATTTACCTTGGTAGTCTTTTCCTAATTTTTGAAAACACAGTGTTGCTTTACATTAGTTTAATGTCGCTTAAGATTACATACGTGCTGCGAAAATTGGATCCAATTTGGGGTTCGGGGCATAATGTTTTTCTCAAAAAGGTATAAGTTATCGATAATTTTCAAAAACTATATGAAAGCCAACACTTAAATCTAGGATTCTGCTGTAATAGTTCTTTTAAATTTGGATTTAGGTTTTAATATTTTCTTGAGGAAAGTCACCCTAAAATCGGTTATGTTTAGATACTATTTTCTCTTAACTCGACTTATATTTAAAAATTCCGTAACAGCAGACGAAGGGTTATTTCCTTACCTTTTAAAATGGTGTATAATTTATGTCATTTAAGGGGAAAAATAGTTACCGAAAAACGTTATCTCCTGTAGGCTTGCAATCGGAAATAACATCGCATCGATACACCGAATTTGGAAAACTGTAAATAAAATCAAAGATAATACTACTACGGATAGATGGTTCATTTAAATGGGGCGTTTTGAATCAGTTCGGAGATATTAATGCTTCCTAAAAGCGAATAAAATTAAGTCGGTAACCCTTTCCCCAGCGAAACGAGGTACGAAACCATGGACATTGCCAGTGTCCGTCGCTTGTACCTTATTCGGAACACGAAGTAGCGAAAGCGGGCGGCTAAACGGGTTGTGTATTTTCTAGTCGCGTTTCATCACGCCAAAGTGGCCTGCCGGCAACACTGTTTAACTTTCGTTCAAGGATTAAAATGCTTAGCGCGAAAATCTCTCGATGGACATCGGCTCGCGTCAGCCAAAGTCCATTAGGGGTTTAAAAAATATATCATTGGAAGAGCGAAGAATGCTTTTTTGTTTTGAAATAATGGAAAGAGCAAATAGCGATGGGAATTTTTAAAAAAATATTTGTTTTACCGATGAATGTACATTCACCCTCAACAATAAACCAAATGTTTAGAATTGCCGGTATAGGAGCCAAGAAAATGAACATCGTTTAATTCATACTCGGACACAATATCCCCAAAAAACAAATGTATTCGTGGGAATTATCGGACACCATATCATTGGACCCGTTTTTATGGACTACAACCTAACAGCAGAAACCTATTTGGACTTATTTCAAAATCAAATTGGACCCGCCTTGGAAGAAGTTGTTCGGGAAGATCAAATGATCTGGTACTAAATGAATGGTTGCCCCACCCATAATGCCCATATGGTTAGAGAGTCCCTGGAAAATACTTTTAACGGCAATATTATTGGTCCACGGTACCGGATACTTTGGCCAGCCAGGTCACCTGATCTTTCACCGAATAACTTCTTTCTGTGGGGTCACTTAAAAAGTGTCATTTATAAAAGTGTAAAATTTGAGAATCTAAACCAGCTACAAAACGCTATTTCGTTAGAATGTAATAAAATTTCGCAATATCAACTTAGCAACGTTAGAAATAAATTTTATGATCGGTTGGGATATTGTTTAGCTGTTAATGGGAGGTTGTTTAAACATTTGATTAATTAATGTTAAATTTTTATTTGTGTTTTTAAAATAAAAATAAATGAATGATCGAAAAATGGATAGCCAAAATATTATTTGTTTTTTTTTATCGACCTCAAGTTTCATTTGAAAAAAACAAAATTTTAATTTCGTCTATAACATTCTTTTAAAATGAAAAAAATATTTTTTTTTGCAATCATGTTTATTATTTTAATACTGCGATAGCCAGCCCTTTGATATATTCGCGTCTTGTTTTGTCTAGCGACAGCGAAATCTAACAAAGCTTTGACGGCGATGGAAATAGATTGATACAGATATTAACAATGAGCGAATTATGAAATATATTGGAAATTTATTAAGTAAATTCAATAATTTAGAACAAATTTGTATGTACAACGCACCGCAGTTAGTTAACACATGTAGCCGAAATTCGAGTTTTAAAAATAAAACCTTTTTCCCATTTTACATGTATGTTGCAATAAGTAGTTTTTGTTTTGTAATATAATATTAAAATCGAATATAAAGGGTAACACAAAATTATTAACACAAGTAGCCAGAAATTGAGTTATTAAAATAAAATTTTTCCATTTTTACATTTAGTTTATTGTTTCGTTGGTCGAAGTCTGAAAGCTTACGTTATTTTCATACGATTTTCGTGGATCCACTAAGGTTGATTAACTAAAATCGAACTATGAGAATGCGGCTTAGAGTACAGAAATTATCTAAAAAGGTCCAGCTTCAGTTTTTGAGATACAAATAAAATTTTGTTCGTAAATTCCTCAAACTGTTTAAACAATATTCTCAAATGATTATCGTAAACCTTTGGACCAGATAAATGAAACAGTTCTTTAGAAAAGATCTGTTTTGCAGAAGAAATAAATCATTTTTCATCAGGTCAATGCAGAGCCTAAGCAAAAATCAGTGAATTAAGGAACAAATTTTTGCAACATCCGGGGTTGGTAAAAACTTCGACCCCTACAAAAGTCCCACCTGGGTTTTGGTATCGAAATGTATGGATACCTACTTTTTCGTCGATTGAATAATTCCTATTTTTTTTAATTACCGACTGTAACTTATTTATTGACATTTTTCCTCATGTCAAGTACAATATTCATTTTACTGGGGTCTGTTTGGTTTTACCTGAACCGAAAATTTGGTAATTTTGCAATTACATTTAATTGAATAATTCAAGATTCGCTTATTAAAATTTTTTGAAACTTGGCACGAGGGTTTGTCAGATTGACCTCTTCAAAAAGTTATCTTACATTTTTTTCTATAAAATGTACAGGGGAGCCAATAATTGACCCCTTAAAATCTACATGGGATTTCCTATGTTTCGCTCGGCGACGCACCACCCAGTATAAAGAAAATTTTTGCTAACTTACAAGAAAATCGGTCAAATAAAACTTGACATTTTGTGACAAACGTTTCGAAAAAAGTGGTTTCGCAAAAAACTCCTTTTAAGTTTAAGTTAGGTTTTAGGTAGTCTAATAGATAGAACAGTACATATAACCTCCTTTTTTATTCTACCTCAAATTGAATATTTAACGAATTTCTCTCCGAAATACGAGCACTTCCTCCTTCTTTTGGAGCACTTGAAGCTCGAAACTCAGAACTTTCGATTCTAGCTTCATTGCGCCAAACAACAAGTTTAGCTATAACTTCCAAAATAATTTGAATCTTAAAAACTATCGCAATATAAAAACATTTTTTTTTATTTTTTTAACTTTTTAGACTAGAATACCCCCTTAATGAACAACCAGTTATAGAATCCTGATATTTTTTTTTCAAAAACGTCCGGAAACTACTTAGTTCCGGGACATTAAAAAAATATATCTACTTCTTTTCTGGTCTAGTTTGGTAAAAGCTTAGTTTTCAGCTCAGAACATTATTTATTGTACTAATTTAGTCCTCCCCATTGTATCTAAAAACTTCGCAGTAATAAAAAACTCCCAAAACTCATAAAAATACTAAAATTCCTTTTTTATTCCCGAAAATATCATCAAAAATACACGGGCTCACGTTTAACCGCACGCCCGGGGAAAAATTTCAATTTAAATCGGCTCGATTTCCGTAAAAAACGGCCGTTTTAAACTTTTATCTCCCGACAACAACGCGGGGCGACGCGCACCCTCTGTGTACACGTCCATTAACCTCTATGGATTATTAAATCTAATAATTCCGGAGCGCGGTGAAACGCCCACGGCAAGGTAATCTAATCATTTAACGGTTTAATTATCTTTTGCATAACTTTGTTTTGACGGGGAGGCTTAAAATTAGCCCTTAACACCATAGCTGGTCGGGCAATGCTGCTGTTTGTGTACTAGTATAGTGTATTTTTCCATATTTAAACCAAAAAAAAGCAGTCATAAAATTTTCAGTAGCTGACACGTCTCATTATTTATGGTACGTTTCACAATAATTCGTTAATTTCTTGACCGCAATAAAATTGTGGTAAATCAGTGAAAAACCCAACCATAAAAGGTTGCCTGACAGATATCTATTGTGTAGGCACCGCACCTTTTGAAAGGGTACATGTCCTGATTACCTACTAATATTAATAGTTTAGGTTAGCTATTTTGGATGTTCAATAACACACACGAAAATACCTTGACAAACTCCAAACGACTGATGAACTAAGACGAAAAACTTGCTTTATATTCAACACCTGCAATTTGCCTATAACCTACATAATATACCAAAAAGTAGGTACAATTGTATTGCATTGTTTTGTAATAAACGGGGTCGCTCGGCTCTAGTGTAGCCCTCCTTCACTTCGACCTAAAGAGATCTTTTGTGAATACCCTTCGTTGTTTAGTGCCCGGTAATTCCTATACCTTTAGCAAAGTTCAGGATACTACGCGGTGCAAGTTAAAGTAATATCTCTAGGAGTAAGATATACCCCTTTCGAGGTATTTAAGCCGTTGTCGGGTCAGTTCTCTGCATTCACAGATAATGTGTTCCGTTTGCTTCATGACAAAACCGACATTGTTCATCCTCAGTCTTTTCCATTTTTTTGAGGTGATACCTCCAAGGGCCATGTCCTGTTAGGAAGTCGGTAACCAGTTTAAGTTCATTTTTTTGAAGTTCCAGTAGCTTTTTTGTGTACTTAGGTGAATGCGAAATAAATCTTTTCGCCTGCCTTTGTCCTGAGATGTTGTTCCAGTAAGTCTCTTTTTGACGTTTTTCCCATGTTCTGAGTTCCTCGTAGAGGTGGCTCTTAGTGGTGCCACAAAAGGGCTCAGGTCCTTTCCTTTTGGGAGTTGATCGGCAATTTCATTGCCCTCCATTCCTTCATGTCCTGGTACCCACTCCATAGTAACTCTGTTGTGTTTGGCCAGTTGGTTTAGAGATTGTCGGCATTCCCAGACTAGCTTTGAATTAAAAGTGCATGAAGTCAATGCCTTCAAAGCAGCCAGGCTGTCCGATAAAATATATATGGTTGCGCCTCGAAGGCCTTTTTTGGCACAAATGTCAATTGCTCAAAATGGATTTCAGCTTGGAAGATGGAGGGAGCCTTGCCGAGAGACTTTGATAGTCTGCATCTAGGTCCAAAGACACCAGCTCCAACCCCTTGTTCCATCTTAGATCCATCAGTGTACCAGACAAGTGAGCCTTTTTCATGCTTTAGTGCATTCTCACTCATAGTTTGGCGGTCTTGAATAACCACTTCAAAAGAGCGCTGGAAGTCCCGCACTATAGGCATCATGTCCGTGGGTTTGGTCAGAGCTTCAATCTGAATTTTTTCCAAAATTTTAAGGTGACCAGTCAGATCTCCTGACGTATATTTTGTGTCTGGATTACTCTGGGGGCACTCAGTATCGCCTCCCTCTTTATGTGCAGGTGCAGGGGAAGGAGGTTTAACATTTTCTCCAGAGTTGCCGTTGGGCAAGTTTTTATTGCTCCAGTAACTCCCAGACAGGCAAGTTTCTGCAGTTTCAGAAACTTTCCTTGTTTAGTTTTTTCCTCTGTTTTTGGCCACCAGACCAGTGAGGCATAAGTAACTATAGGTATTACAACTGTAATGTATGACCAGTAGACCATTTTGGGTTTTAGACCCCATGTTTTACCACATAGTCTGCGGCACGCCCATAGTGCCGTTGATGCTTTTGCGATAGTCCTTTTTATTTGCGGGTTCCAATTAAGTAATAAGTAGGTACAATAATAAATAAAGAAAATTTTTAGTCCGGACCTACATGCGGGTACCCAAAATATATTGAGTTTTACGACTAACAGTAGCAGGTAAAACTAGAAATCAACGATTTTTTGTGGAACGTACCATAACTAAAATTTAAACCAACAGTACGATTTTTTTTAACAGTACGTGGAACCTAAAAAAAACAAAATCCGTACATAAGTTAGCTTTGCTCTGTTTATTTGTATATGGACATTGTAATTTATTCGCGATACTGTCAAAACGCCTTCTGTATAGAATGAAAAAAGAAACAATTTTTTTTTTCTAATTTTGACATAAAAGTGACATTTTTCGAAAACTGACCGGCGTATTAAAACATTTTACTTTTCAACACTAGTGTTGAATTGTTCCATTACTCGGGCAATAATGTACATTTTTTAATCATTCAAAGTTCATTGGAATGGGAAAACCCGTACCTATCATTGCATATGAGTTTGGGTCCAGTTCTGATTTTTCTAGAATATTAAAAAAGAGGTATTTTTTTAAATATTTTGAGAGTATCTCATTAATTTATTCATTTGTTTGTTATTAACATTTCTTTTCTATAATGAGACTTTAGCAAGTATTCAATGATCCCGGAAAATTTCCTTTACCATCTTTCTTGCGTATTGATAAAAAATTGTTTTGTTCATCTGCATTTTTTAGTCGTTTCTGGAGTTCTAGAAAATCTGTAGAATAAACGCGAATTAAAAACTGGAGAATAGAACGCCCATTGTTTTAATCAAAGTTTATACTGTTGTCTTTGATCGACGATTTACAAAGCAACTAGTGAATGGACGGTTTAATTTTCTAATCCGGATTCAAATTATCGCTGAGTCTCGACTGAAGTGTAATCTAAAGTCGATAAATTTTAGAATCACAATAATTACGTTCCCCCGCAGGGGTCATATTTCTTTTCTTTGCCATGTTAACAACCTTGTGTCACCCCAAAATTTTTGCTCGGAGCGTGGTGTAATCAACGAGGTAGAATTTAGAGAGTTAAGGGAAAGTGAAGATAAAGACCGACTTTGTCTTATTTTATTATACCAAAGATAATACGACTACGAATAGATGGTTCATTTAAATGGGGCGTTTTGAATCAGTTCGGAGATATCAATGCTTCCGTAAATGCGAATAAAATTGTCGGTAACCTCTGCCCCAGCGAAACAAACCGTGCGACATTGCCAATGTCTGTCGCTTGTACCTTATTCGGAACACGAAGTAGCGAAAGCGGGCGGCTAAACGGTATGTGTATTTTCTAGTCGCGTTTCATCACGCCAATAGTGGCCTGCCGGCAACACTGTTTAACTTTCGTTCAAGGATAGCGCGAAAATTTGATGGACATCGGCTCGCGTTAGCCAAAGTCCATTGGGGTATCAAAAATATAGCATTGAATGGTTATCTTATCCGTAGTAGTATTATCTTTGATTATACCCATTTGTAGTTACGTCATCCAGGTAAAAAATACGTATGGCATAAATAGATAATTAGATATTATTGTCAATTAATATTAGGTTATCGCGTTCAGAAATTAATAGTCATGTATGTTTTTTATACTTTTAGAAATTAACCAGTGGTAATTTAGCAGTGTATTATAATTTTTACATTCGTATACGCTCTACCGCTAGAATGCCGCTATTTTCATGGATGCACTTATAAGCAGGCGGACGAATTGTTCCATTACTCGGGCAATAATGTACATTTTTTAATCATTCAAAGTTTATCGGAATGGGAAAACTCGTACCAATCATTGCATATGAGTTTGGGTCCATTCTAATTTTTCCAGAATATAAAAAAAAGCGGTCAAAGTTTTTTTCACAATATTTCTCAATAATTTATTGATATTTTTTGAAAAAATGGTTTTTTATTAACATTTCTTTTTTATAATGAGACCTTAGCAAGTGTTCAAAGATCCCAGAAAATGTCCTTTACCATCTTTCTTGCGTTTTAATAAAAAATTGTTTTGCCCCAGCGTTGGGCAAAATTTGATTTTTATTAAAAAAAAATCAAAAATCACTGAGTTAAAGAAAAAAATCAAATAAATCACGATTTTTTTTAATCTACAATTTCTCTTTCTACAGTTAATTTGTCACAGTACATTATATTCCCTCACTTAAAACTACAAATTACTGGGATATTTTTCCTTCTTGATAACAATAATATTCTGCCGGGGCGCGTCCCTATCGAGAAAATTTCGTCGCGGCTTATTTTCACTCCACCAAAAAAATAATACAACATATTTTTAAGGATGATTTAAATTACCCCAAAAATTTCAAGACCGATATGATCAGGCATTGGCACCGAATTATTTTATAAGTTATATGTTGAACCCATCCAAGCAAAAATACAAGTTATCAGGATAAAAAGAATCTGGCCCCAGAAACATTAATGAAATTTATGAAAAACAGGATTGTACCTTGAATCGAACGCTGTTAGAATAACATGATACGTCCGGGTTTTTACGGGTTTGCCATATGAGACCGTGACGTATCGGGGTTGTTCTTACAGCGTTCGATCTCTAGTAATCAAATTTAATGAGTAGAAGAAGTAAGAGAAAGCGTAAGGGCAATTGATTGGTAGGTATCACAAAAAGACCAGCCTGAAATCGAAAAACAAGTGCCATTATTAAAACAATTTCTTTTTGCAATGTACTTTTGGACCTGTGCATTCTTACAAGTAACAAACTGGGAGTAGAAAGGCTGGAAAATTGGTGTTTCTATTTAAATAATATTGTAATGAAAATGCAATTTATATCTGTATTTATTTTACAAAAATGTAGATAAATAAGTTAATTTTAATTTCATTAAATATTTGTAAATACGGGTTTTTTTTTAACTTACTTTTATTTAAATCTCTTGTTAATTAAAAACGCCTGATTTTTAAACATGTTTTAATCATGATTTAAATCACGGGGTTTAACATAATTGTTTCCGGAGTCTAGAAAATCTGTATATTTTGGATTTTTCGACGGCCGTTTTTCGAAAAATAGTGTTGCGAAAAAAGGTAAGGACCATTTTTTAGATTTGAAGTAATTTTTTTTTGTCTAAACACAAATTCTCTTATTCGCGTATTTTGGGACTTAATGGGGCTATTTTCGGGGGGTTCCCACGTCGGAATAGTAATAAATTTTTCTTTTTTGAAAGCATCCGCGAAGACCTAAGAATTGCGCCACAAATGAAAAATGTACAGATTTATTTACAGCTTTGGGTACTTTCAGGTCTTCAGTTACTGGACTATCATAAAATTTAATTGATGGCTCCTGGTTCATCAAGGCAAAAGGGCTATCGTTTTATTCGTTGCTGCCTGGTTTCCCCGTGTTTAAAAGGTAGAAGGAATGGCAAGAAATGTAGAGAATTTTTAAACGAATTTCCTATTTTGAATCGCTTTCGGTTTCTCTGCTCTACCCATCCGACCTCGTCGCTTCTCCTTACCAGCAAGAAATTGATTGAATAGAAAATTCGTTTGTAATTCTCTGTGATGCTTTTATTACTCGAGATTTCCCCTCTTATAAACGTCGGGCAGAGAGTTGGCGAGAGGGAGCGGATGCCCGAAATTAATGCAGTCGCAGAGTTTGGGAATTAAATGTTGGGAAATTCGTATTTCAGCCACTTTTCTGCAAAAAAATGATTCATAAACCGTGACGGGCGTTGTGGAACTTTGGGATAAAAACGTGACTTTAATGGGAAAGATAAGCGCTGGCGGTCTATTCTCCAATTTCGAATACACAGTGTCGCATACGACATTAGTATAATGTCGCTTAAAAATCATGCGCATCAAAAATTTCGATTCTTGAATATCATTTTTGAAATTTTCTATTCGACATTTTTGCGAGTGGGTCGAACCCAATAGAGAATAGTGCAGAAAATGATACTTTCCTGCATTCCATTGCCGTTGCGTCAAGCATACGAGTGTGGGAAAGACATTTTCCACAACAATAACCTTTAACCATCTATTGTTTTAGTAACATAATTTATAACAAAAAAAAATTAAGTTAGGCATTATTAATAATTTTAATATTAAGTATGCAAAAATACCTCTTCTTTCATGCTTTTGATTTGTTTCTTTTGCACCAATTTAAAAATTTGATGTATTGCTGCTCGTGTCCTTCCTTTGATTTACTTGGTAATAGGTTTATATTCACCCTATTGGCAGCCTTTACAATATCTTCACAAAAACTCTTCGTAGGAACAATCCATTATTTGACTTGTTAAAAACCTTGATGTAAGAAATATTTTAAAAAACTTTAACAGCTTAGAAAATTACTTTTGTTGCCACGAAAATAATACAGAACAAAACCCGGTGTGATTTTAATTTGACTTACGGCCGTGTGATGATGGCGATTTAACAAAATGTTAGACAATGACGTTTTGTTAAACATTCTAAACCGTTGTTATATTTTAAAAATTGCAAAGAAACTTCAAAATAATTTTTAAAGAAATACAACACGGTCATTTTAAAAAAGCGAGACATTTAATTTTGTGTTGTCATTTCGGTATAAGAGTGAGACAAGTTAACCTTTCTGAATAAACAAAAAACCGCCGAGTGATGATCGCGTTGTTAAAGTTATTAATTGTTAAATTTAACAAAGACTGAACAATGAAAAAACCTGACAACGCAGCATATTTTTCAACATCTCATGGTAACTAGATAACAAAAAATAGTTTAGTTCAAAATTTTGCGTTTAAAATCCATAAAGCTTAAAAAAGATTTAAAAAGATAATTACCTTGCACACAATATAAAAAAAAATAGGTTCGGCACTCCAACAGTCATTTTATATATTTTCTTCCAAAACAAGCAGTACGATAGATAGCTCAAGTGACCAATACTGCAGGACTTCTTTATATTTGGATTTTTAACAGGTTCTTTAATATAATTTATGCCTACTACATTTTATTAATACATTTCGGTAGTTAGATTCTTCCAGAGTAGCTTTATTTACCGGAAAATGTATGTTTTAATTTAATTAATACATATTAGTAAAACTATTTATTTTCAAGAGTTTTATTACTGCTCTTTAATATTTTATTTATGCTTTTAAAATCAAAAGTCAAATAACTTCATGTTATAACTAGGTATTCGTGTTAATACCAAATACTAACCTATTTCATGTTTGGTTAGTTTTTAGTAGTAATACGAATACCTGTTATTACATGAATTATTTAATTCTTTTGTTTTTAAAAGTAAGATATTGAAAAGCAAATTTAAAAATCTTGTAAATAAATGGTTTTACTAATATGTATTAAATTAAAACATACATTTTCTAGGTAAATAAAGCAAATTTTTGTCTACTTTGGATGAATCTACCACGGAATGTATTAATAAAATGTAGTAGGTATGAATTATATTAAAAACCTGTTAAAAAACCAATTTGGGAAAAATTTTGCAGTATTGGTCATTTACTATCTATTGTGCTGCTTGTTTTAAGGAAATAAAAAATTACTTTGTTGAAGTGTCGAGTATATTCGGTGCAAAGTATTTTTTTAATGTTTATTTGATTTTTAATACAAAATTCTAAACTTAATTATTTTTTGAAAAAATTAACATTTAAGTTATACCCTTTGCCAAGAGTGTTCGTTTCTACCTCTTTTTTAAATTTACCCTTGTTAACCATTGCTAACTTTAACAACGCGTTCATCACTCGGCCGTTTGAATAACGTTTTTGTATTTTTTTACCGCTCACGGTTAGTTGTGGTTAAATTTGACTGTTCAACAGTCAACCGTGAGCC
>JAHBCN010024157.1:0-12184 GCA_019359885.1 Listronotus oregonensis | reverse complement strand
AAAACCCCGGGGCGTCGAGTTTCTCTCCTTCCCCGCGAAACTTTGGGAGAGTCCCACGGAGATGGTTTGTCGGCATTTCGAGTTCCAGGTCGGCTGTTAATTGGAACATCATAATCGTGATCAGCGACCTCGAAAACCCTTGAGTACCTACTCGATTTGGGCCAGTTCTGACTTATTTTTACAAAGTTATTAAATCTTCCAAAAGCCGTCTTAAAACATGCATTTTTGACTGCAGCAATGCAATTTTCTGTTTGTATAAGTTACGAAGTAGGTACATTTTTTACAAAAAATTTTTGGAAGGAATGCAAAATTCGCATTAAGCCATTTTATTATATTTATAAGAAATCCAAGTATCTTTATTTTTATTTAAATGAATTGGGAAAAAGATAAGATTGGTAAGGTATCAAAAAAAAAAAATAATAATAAAACTTGCTATTTTTATTGAATTTTTGCCATTTTATTTTTTTGATCTTTTATTTTAAAAATTATATGTTGGACTAAACGCACCAAAATAATTAAATGCTGTTTTATGTTTATTATGTATTATTAAAGATAATATGAAAATACTATTGAAAGTCTTATCACCCAAATACTGGAAACTTAAAATGATGCAGAGGGAAATTCAGTTTTACAGGAAGATTTGTTAACATTTCAGCAGTGCTCCACCTCATTATTTTCTTCCGATCCGACATTGGTTTAACGAGAGATTCCAGGATAGACGGATTGGCAAAAGGAGACCAATTGAGTGGCCTCCAAGATCAACGGATTTAACACCCTTAGACTTCTTTCTTTTGGGGTCATCTTAAATCCATTGTTTATAAAACACAACCTGCTGTTGCATTTTGATGATCTTAAAAGGTGAATTGCAGCAGAATGCCGGTCAGTTCTCGGTGAAGTTTTCCGAAAAGTTAAAAGGAGTTTAAAAACAGACTTTATTATTGTTTATAGGAAAATAATAACATTTTAAACAACTTATAAGATAGTGCGTAAGTAGATCCCATGTGTTTTATTGTAAAAATTTCTCTTCCGCAAACAAAAGTTTATTTTTGTCAAAGTAAATAATAAATAAGAAATCAATTGTTTAAACTAGATTTTATTTCTGTTATTCAACGATTTAAATGGAGTAACCTACTCTTCTAATCGTGTGTACTACAAAAAGAGCAAATGCAATAATTATTGTGTAAATACTAACCTGAAAACCAAAATCCTTATGCAGGCCAGCATAATTGTTTCTGCAACTTTAAAACGCGATTATTCGGAAACCTCTGGACAAAAAGCTGCTTGACTCCAATTTCCATTTAAGATTCTAAGGGTAACATCTACCCCTCTTAGGGGGTTGAAACAAGAAGGCTAAAAATATTCATTTAAAGTGATCCGTTTACAAATATTTTTATATTATATTTTTAACTGCAAAAAAGATATTAAGGGTGGGAAGTTTTCAATTGTATTTATGCATAAAATAACGTGTTTAAATTAATAAAATAATAAATATATTAATTATTCAATACAGACAACTTATAAGGATCTTACAGAACTTTAAAAAGACAAAATTTCTCGATTTCTCCATTTTGTCTTGTCGGTTTGAAACAGGACGTGACGATTTCCAGATTTGTCACCTATATATTGACTAATATTTCTTGCTTAACCAGCTCTAACTAAACTGGTATAAGCAATCTTCAAGAGGATATTTTTAATACGACTCGCTTTGAAATCTATTCTTCGACCGTCTAATTTAAAAACAACAAAAGCTAGTTCTCCTAACTGTTGCCTTTTATAGAGTCACATACCATTTATTTGGGATGCGTACTTATTTTTAAAGCGTGAGTCCATTTATTTTCAACAGCAATTTGTTCTATTGTAGAGCCGAACAATTAGAAAATAAATAAACGCAAGCAGGTAGTTGCTAGCTAAACAATTAAAAACAATACTATTGTCTTGGGACTTTTGCTGTCTAAAATATACGAGGTCTGACAAGTGTAATTACACGTATTTTTAACACTCTTAAGGTATCAGAGGTATTTGTATATACCATTTTACATTTACGGAAATTATTCGGAGAGTTATTGCCATAATTGTATAGGGTCGGATTTAACCTTAGCGCCGCCCCACAGTGGCATGATACGAGGTAGACTGTTTCAAAAATGGCTACAGAACGCTCAGCTTCACCGAGTTTCATTTTTTTTTTAATAAAAAGCTTATGAAATTTGAAAAAGATTGTCAAAGCCTTTCTTTGACAATTTTTTTTATTTTTTTTTAATTTTGCCCCGATTTAAAAAAGTGGCTGAAATTTAAAGTCTTTGGGAAAAACATATTTTTACTTGATATTTTGGCCTGAAAATTGTTACTTGAAGGTTTTCGGGGTCATCAATCACGAATATAAGGTCGTAATCTGAAAAACTATATCCCATCCAAGATGGCGGATCCTAAATGGCGGGTATCAAAATAAAAAAAACTTAAAATACGGGGAATATGGATGAAATTACTTAGGGGTTTTTGTGGTCCCTAAACCCCAAGTCGAAATTTTAATAATTAGAAATCCAAGATGGCACATCCAAGATGGCGGATCCAAAATGTCTTGTTCCTATTTACAAAAAAATTTTATAGAAGATATATTATAGACTCGGACAAAACATATTTATAGGATTATTATATAAGAAGTTAATATATATATATATATATATTATATATATATATACATACATCATCGAGCAAAGTTTTGTTTCTTTAAATTTATAAATATTTTTTTTTTTTAATTTTCAAGTTAAAACAATTATTAATAATTTTTTATGCATCCCGTATATTTGAAATATATATTTAAATAATTTACATAACCATATATACCCTTGACCATATTTTTGTTTTTTTTTTCTATATACGATAATAAAGTTGCTACAATGATTTGAAAATTAAAAAAAAATGTTATGTACAACTTTTTTGGAACACTATCTATTATTTTTTAATATGCTGTTACCAACTGCCCTCTAATATATATCTTTTATTATTATTTTTTATAATTGTAAATAGAAAAACATTTATAGCATATTCTTCGTATTTTTACTGTTTTTCAATTTTGATACGCGCCATTTTTGATTCGCCATCTTGAATTAGCCATTCTGGATTTTAATTTTTTTTAAATTTAACTTCAGATTCGTGATAAATGACCACAAGAACCCCTGATTAATTTTTTTTCATATTTTTTTCATATAAATTTTCAAGAATTTATTTATTTTAATAACCTTTAAACGCCTATACCAACCGATCCCAAAAACTAATCAGCTATTAAGCGTAGATCGCGCCCAAACATGTCAGCATTGGTTGATTCGTTCAAAGAATATCGTTGACGAAAATGTTTGAAAAAATGCGTTTTTTTATTTTTGAACCACTTTACACCTTTCAAAAATTGTAAACAAATTCAGGAGTGTTTCCTGTGAAAAAACTGAGAAATTTCTTTTAAATGGTTTGTGGGATATTCGATCTTGAAAATTGCCCATTTTATTACTGACTGACCTAATAACTTATCAAAACTATGGGACACGTCCCAGGGAAGTAGATTATGTAGAAAAATAAAATCTTTTTTAACTGAAAATTACAGTCCTTCATTGTCAGGCCAAGAAATTTCACCTGTCTTTTATCGAAAATAGCTATTCCGACATTAACATCAAGCTTCACAAAGTACATTATAAAAAGATAATGTTAATGTTGCTACTGAACTTATAAGTTAATCAAGTAGTTAAAAATAATTACCTTCTTCAATGTACATACACTCCATTAAATGGAAGGACAGTAAAAATGCCCATGCCAATGTAATTAGATAAGTTTTTAGTCCTCTTAATCGGGTTAATGCTTATTAAGATAAATCAATCACAATCTTAGTACTTGCAGATCCAGCTTTAATCCACAAAATAATGGTTCTTCTCCACTAGACCAAATCACATTATCTGTTGATAGATAATTTCGTTTTAAAACGCCCATAATAAATTGTTATAATGTCTTAATTGTCTGTCGCATTTGTCAGGCATTATTACTAGGATTACCATTTTATTTTGTTGTTAAATAAATTATTGTAAACCGATTAAATAATTTAATAATCGTCTTAACACTCTGTATTAATTTGTAACATTTGATTATGGGGGTGGGCAGGTATAATAGTTTTGTCGCCTGATAAGGAAAATGTGATATTATGGTTCAAAATACATTATTAGTCCAGTAACTGAAGACCTGAAAGTACCCAAAGCTGTAAATAAATCTGTACAGTTTTCATTTGTGGCGCAATTCTTAGGTCTTCGCGGGTGCTTTCGAGCGAAAAAAGTTTATCACGATTCCGACTTGGGAACCCGCTGAAAACGGCCTCCCAAAATCCAAAAAATGAGTTTCCCGCGAATATCAGCCAAAATATGCGAATTAGAGAATTTGAAATTTGAAAATGAAGATTACCGCGAAATCTACAAAAAAGGTCCCTACCATTTTTTTCGTAACACCAATATTTGTCGCCAAATCGGCCGTCGAAAAATCCATAACATACAGATTTTCTAGAACTCCAGAAACTAAGCTAAGCTAAAAAATGCAAGGGCAAAACAATTTTTTATGAAAACGCAAGAAAGATGGTGCACAAAATTATCTGGAATCATTAAACACTTGCTAAGGTCTCATTATAAAAAACAAATGTTAATAACAAACCATTTTTTCAAAAAATATCAATAAATTAATAAGACACTCTTAAAATATTGTTAAAAAAAAGCTTTGACTCCTTTTTTTAATATTCTAGAAAAATCAGAATGGACCCAAACTCATATGCAATGATAGGTACGGGTTTTCCCATTCCGATGAACTTTAAATGATTAAAAAATGTACATTATTGTCCAAGTAATGGAATAATTCGTCCGCCCGCTTATAAGTGAATCCATGAAGATAGCGGCATTTTAGCGGTAGAGCGGCAACTGAAATAAGGGGACTTTTGGGTCACGTTATCTCGAAAACTATTGGTTTAAAAAAAATATAAGGACTATTTTCGTAGATTACAAGGCGATCTTCATTTTTTGTGTAAACAAAAATTCTCCAATTCGCATATTTTGGTAGATATTAGCGGGAAACCCATTTTTCGGGCCTGGAGAGGCCATTTTGAGACCTTTTCCACCCGTTAAATGTTGATAAACTTTTTTTCGCTCGAAAGCATCCGTGAAGACCTAAGAATTGCGCCACAAAGGAAAACTGTACAGATTTATTTACAGCTTTGTCCTTTATTTACTGGACTATATATTATTCAATATAATCTTTCTGTATTTTAATAGGCTTGTTCCAGTGATATTCTGATATATAAATTTTATTCCCGAAATTCGTTGGTCAGAACTAAAATTTCTGCAAAGTATAAAAAAAACAACTTATTTGTAAAAAAATGCTTTATTGTTTTTCAAAATATTCTCCTTTTAACTAAACACATTTATTCGTTTGATAAAACCAGTCAGTAAAACATGAATGCCATTATTCCTGGGTCACTTACGAAATAAGGTTTTATTTGGATTTAAAAAACGCTGACCACGCATTTTATCTTTAAGTCTTGGAAATTAAAAAATATCACATGGTGATAGGTCGGAGCTGTAAGGTAGACGTTTAAATAATTTTACCTACGACTGCTCTAAAAATCGATTTGTTTGCGGCGCCGTATGGGACGAAGCATTGTCGTAGTGCAAAACTATGTTGTTTCTTGGACGTACTAATCAAACTTTTTCCAGCACTTGAGGCAAACAAAGTAAGTGTACCAAACAGCATTAACTGTGCGTTGATCTTCCAATGAAACCGCTGTGATTAGCCTTTTTCCAAAAAAAGACGACAACATCTTTTTCCCAACACTGTGGGACTGCCTTTTTTTATCTTGGGACAATCCACGAAGGCTAATGCCTAAGTACTAACGTACCGTGGGTGTCCTAAGTGTGGTGAGAGAGAGTTTGTTCACACGGGACTTAAATATTTGGAGATTGGGAGAAGAAGGAAAAACTTCTGCAGGCAGCAGGTTCCATATTCTTCACACTCTAGGGATGAAGGAACGACCAAAGTGTAAAGTTCGGGGCCTCTCTAATTTAACTGTAAAGGATGCATAAAAATTGCACTACGTGTTGCTCTTTTGGGAGTTGCCAAGAGAAGGAATTATACCGGTCAACTCCTCTGACCAGAAGCCGAGAAAATACCCATAGAAGAGCGACATATCCCCTACTGCTCGACGGTGGGCAAGAAGAGAAAACCTTTCTGTGAGCGTGGGATCATTAATAAGACGAACAGCTCTTCTTTGAATAAAGTCTAGAATGCAGAAAGTGTTGTAGGGCCGCCATTCCCCAGGCATAAGGATATATTCTAAAGAGGATCTGGTTTGGTATACATACAGAGTATACAGATTGGCAGAAGAGAAATACTTTCTTGCCCAAAAAAGGAATCCAAGCATTTTTGAAGCTGCCGAGGCTATGGATGTTATGTATTTGGGCGAGTTTGTAACGGATGAGTATTGGCAGAATTTTTTCCCGACAGCGAACATGACTGTGTTTTCAAGGCATTAAACTAAACAAAATTTTTGACGCCCTAATCCAAGATAAACTTAAGGTCTTGTAAAAAAAATATCTGCATTGACCTGCGCTTGTTTTTCCAATCAGAATTACATGGTGGCTTAAGAAATTGAGTACTAGAATAGAGGGTACTATCGTCAACAAAAATATGAATGGGATTCATCATGGAAGCGAGAAGATTGTTAATGTGTAGAAGAAACAGCATGGGTGCTAGCACTGAGCCCTGGGGCACCCAGCAATAATTTGGTAGAGCTGAAAGAATGGCCATCTACAGTAACTGATATACGTCGATTAGAAAGAAAACTGGAGAGCCAAGAGCAAAGCTTAGGTGGAAGACAGTAAGAAGCAAGTTTATTAAGAAGCCTGTTATGCCAGACCTGATCGAAAGCTTTGAAGAAACTTAGGGAACTTGTTCCAGTTGTGTGAGACAAAGGAAAGAAGATCAGCTGTGGATCTTCTGTGACGGAATCCATACTGTCTATCATGTAAGATCTTGTGTTTTTCCAGATCCTTAAGGATTTGGGAATTAATGAATTTTTCCATTACTTTGCAAACAACAGAAAGAAGAGATATAGGTCTATAGTTAGAAGGGAGAGTTTTGCATCCTTTTTCGGAAACAGGTTGCTTTTCAGCTGTCTGGGAAAATGCCGGTATCATAAGAGATTCGAAAGAGGCGAGTTAGGATGGGTGCCAGCCCAGGCGATTTTTTAGTGTTAAGAGAAGAAAGGATACGCTTGATAAGTTTGACTTTAAAAATGATATCGGACATTTTATGAGAAACAGGGGCAAGGGGTGGAAGAGGAAGATTAATAGGAGGATCAAGCGTAGAATTAGCAGCAAATTGTTTGGCAAATAGTTCGGCTTTTCCTTTAGAGGTAGAAACAGTTTTATCTTTAAAGATTAGTTAGTTATTATCAAAAATCGAAATGGCTTCTTCTTTTCGTTTTTGGTTAATAACAATTGCAATTTTTATTGGCAGAAAAAATCCTCAAAACGTCTTTCTTAAATTTGCATTCCTCGTCGAATGAGCTATCGTTCATATTTTTTGAAGCCTTTAAACTATTTTTTGCAAAAAGATTACGTATTTTTAATTCAAATTAAATGTTATGCAAGAAGCTCATACTGAACATATCAACGGTTAATTTGGGTTATTTTATTTTTAATTCGCGGTATAAGAAAAATTTGATAAAGCGACGTTACGACTGCAAAAAATAGATGCATTGTGCATCCAACAACCTGTTACCGGATCCTGCGTATTATAATTACTTTCATGTTAAATAAGTTGAACAATGCCCAGAAGCCTATTAACATGATGGACATTCAACCCGACAAAGCGTTTCGCCTCGCATTATGGTGGCAAGAAGCAGTTTCTTTTGTGCTGCTACCCCCGGGTTAATTTGGAATTTATCTGTGAAAATTGTTTCTTTCAGCCGGTTGTACATACCTTTAAGTAATAGTGGCATACAGGCGCATAATTGAATCGATGGCCGGCGAGATCACCAGATTTAACTGTCCTTGATTTTTTTAAATACTTTCTTTATTAAAAGCTAGAAGTAATTGAAGTTGCAGTCATTAAGCTAAAGAACTTGTGATTTTCGTTTTTAACTTTTAGAAACAATGATCTGAAATTTTAAGCAAAAATATTTTTGTATTTTTATACTTCTATACTAATATTATAAAGGAAAAAGATTTGATTGATTCTTTGTTTGCATTGAATAGACTCCGAAACTACTGAACCAATTTAATTTTTTTACCATTAGAATCCTACATTATCCCTGATAAACATAGGCTAGGAAAGAATTTTAGAAAACTGACCTAAAGGGGGATAATGGGGGGTAAAAGCTTGTATTGAACTTCATTTTGGACTTAAAAGTATAAAAATTGGTATTGGGACTTCTGATTATGATTAAAAATAATCTGTTTTAATATTTTTTAGATTACATCTCTTAGAGAGGTTAAAAGTTATATGCACAGAAAAATTGTTATTTTTGAAGTAGCAAATAAAAAAGTTGGTAATTAGACTTTTGATAACCCAGAAAAATAGAAGACTTTAGCTAAGAAAGGATCATGTACTGCAATTTCTGTGAGCAGAAATTTTACTCCATTTCCGGACTGTAAAAATTGCATATAAAATATTTTTTATTTAATAGTGACTTTTAATGAATACACATAACAAAATTAGAAATTTATGTTTTTATTTAAAATTTTTACAAGTCTGTGAAACATAATCTATATTAGATATTTAAGAAAATATGATAAAATTTAAATAAATGAAATTTCACAAGGAGGTATTTATCAGAATTTTTGAAATATTTCATTAATTGTTAAAAATTCTCTGCTTTACTCACATATACAAAAAATAGAAAATTTAATTTTCATTTATATTTTACGTATAGAGATTTCATTTTCTTCAAGTCGTGGGTGGTTATCGCAGTCACTTCCACTGCAAACAATTTAAGCCGATGAGCATAGAAGGCCACTTTTTCTGCAGCCACATGCTGAACCACATCCTGTTTTGCAGTAGCAGATGCTGCTGTTGCGTCATTTTTACTGGTTTTAAATAATCATCTTTTTGCCATCCTCATTCTTCAGGAGGGACAAGAAAATTCATTTTCCATTGCAGGACTTGTAAATAGACTCTATTGATATGTTGTTTTGGTGCATCCTCTGTCGGAGATAGTAAATGAAGTTGTACACTTTTACTATTCAGGTTCTTGGTAGTTTAAGCACCATGCGTTGTGAGAATATAACTTACACCTTCATTAAAAAGTCCTTCATCATTTTGATTTTTAACCATAAAAGTTTCAGCTGCTTCATGTAATTTATAATCATCATTAAAACTTTTAATAAAATTATTTTACCTTTATTATAAAAGGCGGAGGTAGTATCACATTCAGTGAATGCATGAATACTTTTATTTATTCATGTCTTTACTGGATGCCCTTTTTTAATATTTCCATATTTCTTTAACATAGTTTTTTTTAAATAAACTCGTTGTAAGGCATTATTTTTGAGTGGTTTAAAAAACATTTCTTTATCATCAGGTGCTAAGAGTCTACTTACAAGTCCAGCAATGGGAAATTAATTCTCTAATCCCTCCTGGAAAATAGAGTTGGCAAAAAGACGAATATTTTAAACCAGTAAAAATGACGCAACCAGCAGCACCTGAAAACGTCTAAAAATAATATTTTGCTTTTGCAAAACAGGATGCGGTTCAGCATTTGGCTGCAGAAAATGTGGCCTTCATTGCTCACGGCTTGCATTGTTTGCAGTGGAAGTGACCACTACTTGAAGAAGATAAAAAATCGGATACGCAAAATATAAATAAAAATTAAATTTCCCAATTTTTGGATGTCAGTGAAGCAGAAAATTTTTAACATTCAAAAAAATATTTTATAAATTCTGAAAAATAACCCTTCATGAAATTTAATTTTATCATATTTTCTTAAATATCTAATATAGAATAATATGTTTCTTAAAGTTATTTGTTAAATTCTAAATAAATATTTACAAAAAATTATTACAAATGACAAAAATTAATATTTAAAAAGTTACAGCGATTAAAAAAAAATCCACTTAAATATCATAAAAATTGTTTAAATTATTTAAATACTTTTTTGTCCTCTTCAAAAGGTTTCTGACTTTAAATAATATATAAAAACAAAATTATTAAAAAAAAAAAAAAAAAAAAAAAAATCGGACCTGTTTTTGGCTGTTTAATGTATTCATTGACGCTCCTACAAAGAATATTTTAAGATTTAAGAACTTTCTTTATTTTAAATCCTTAATTTGATCATACATCATAAGAGACCATTTTGTTTTGTTATGATGTACAAACTTTAAATCATTATAAGAAAAAATCAAAGATGATAAGAACGAATCTATCAAGTTATAACAGCAGACCTAATTTCGATCCATTCATTATGTAGATATTAGTTGAACATCCACCGTTCAGTAGCTAAAGAAAATTAATGGTGCGATCCAACAAGCTTAAGGTTCGTTATTAGTATGGGTTTAATGGGTTCTCAATTAATAGTTTCCTATATTTTCGAACCATAAATAATCCCGGGATACGTTCCACGGCCAAAACGAAAAAAGAGCCACGTGTTTAAGTCGAGGAGCCGTCGAAGAATGTTTTGCCTTATTTATGTTAGTACAGGCCACAAGTATTAAAAAAACTAGAATACCGAATAGCGCCTGTGTAATAAAAAAAATTAACTTAAATTTATAAAAAAAAATTATACAAACACTAATATATCCAAGGAAAAGGAAATCAAAAGTAGATACGAAACAAAAGTTAGGAATCTACAGTGAGATCGTTACCAGCAAATATAAAACAGAGTGAAAAAATATTTTACTTAACGACTTTTTATTTTAATCTATATATACAGGATGTTTCACAACTTATCCGACAAATTTTTAGGAATAGCAGAGGTCTTCAAAGCGAAAATTTTTTGCTTATAAACATCATATATCTGAAAATGCTTCGTGTCCGAGATACAGGGTGTTAAAAAAATCGACTTCTAATCAATATTTTATATTATGTTAAATTAACTTAGTTTGTGTTTCACAACTTATCCGACAAATTTTAATCACACATGCAATGTTACGTAAGAAATTTTCAATTTATTATTAAAACCTAGCTTTATAACTAGATTTCTGTTGGACGTTTATTACATTTTTTTTTAAGAAATCAACTTCTTACGTAATATTGCATGTGTAGTAAAAATTTGTCGAAAAAGTTGTGAAATACAAACTAAGTTAATCTAACATAATATAAAATATTGATTTGAAGTCCCTGTATCTCGGGAACGAAGCATTTTCAGATATAAGTTTAAGTAAAAACTTTACATCCTACTACCCTAAAATTATGAAAGTTATATATATATAAATTTTTATATATATATATATATATATATATATATATATATATATATATATATATATATATATATATATATATATATATATATATATATATATACCGGTTGGTGCGTTGCCGAGCGGAACATAGGAAATCCCATGTAAATTTTAAGGGGTTAATTATTGGCTTTCCTGTACATTTTAGAGAAAAAATGTATGATAACTTTTTGAAGAGACCAACCTGACAAACCCTCGTGTTAAGTTTCAAAAAAATTTTAATAGGCGAATCTAAAAGTATTCTATTAAATGTAATGCAAAATTACCAAATTTTCGGCTGATATTTTCGTATGTTATTACGTTCGGGGGTAGTTCACCCCTTAGTTATAGGGGTGGTTTTTTTTATGGATTCTGGTGAGAAATACTCGATTTGAATTTTTAATAATTTAGAATATCTTAGTAGTTTTTCCTAGATTTTTCAAGGGATTTGTGATTTTTTATATTTAGCGGATGATTTACTCCCTAGGGGGTTAATTTTTGTAAACAAATAGAGTCATCTTAATTTTTCTGATAGGAAAGGTAAGATTTATTATAACATTTTTCGACAGTTTTTTTATATTGCTATGATATTTTTGTATAATATTACGTTCGGGGGTAGTTCACCCCCTTGTTATAGGGGTGGTTTTTAAATAATCTATGGGGGGTACACTTTTTTAAAATTTTAATAATTTGAATATCCAAGTGGTTTTTCCCGGTTTTCCCCAATAATTTTT
>JAHBCN010024156.1:0-12173 GCA_019359885.1 Listronotus oregonensis | reverse complement strand
GCATAACAATTAGATGCAAGTTTTCTACATAACTTTTCTATATGATAAATTCCCAAGGAAGTTTAAAGGTGTATGGAAGCCCAATACTGTAGAACAAAATTGTCCAGGCGTGCAGGGCAGCGGGAATAGGGGGATTGGCCCCGCGGAGTTTGCGCAATTAATAGTAGGTCAGAGCCGGACTTCCATAATTCTTTGTTACTATCTATAAAGTTAACATCATCAAATGTCAAATTCAAGCATTCACTGTTTTTTTTTTTTTTTGCACAAAATTGTTGGTTATTAAACGATACTACCATAGAATATTTAAAATTATTGTGTAATATTGGATTTTATATCATCTGATATAATATGGAAAGAATAGATGGCGCCACTTTACAGCCTTCTATTTAAATGGTCGATATTTTTTTGAGTTTAGTATTTTAACCAAAAATCTTAGTAAATAAATAAAAACACGATTTTTTAAAAATAAATTTTAACCATTCATGTACTTATCACCAATTTTGTGATAAAAGAAGGGCAAGATAATGTAAATGAGTTTAATCCTATCCTAAGATTGTGGTTGTACATTAAAAATTGAAAATTTTTAAAACTGCTTTTTAGGCATATACTTTTCACTAATAACAAACATTCATTAGACAGAATAACAGTGGTTAATAATGTTTAGTAACCTTTGGTACCTAGGTATCCATTGTAACAGTAACCGTTAAATATTATGTGTTTACAGTATGTCGAGCTTAAAAAGTTGATAATGTAAGTTTAAGAAACCAAAAATCTAATATCTTTTTAAACAAATACAAAAAAAGCAAAAAGGAACTTTAACTTAAAATTGTACTTTTTTTTTTTTTTAATTAGAGGGACCTGTATAAATTAAAATTTGCCTGGTCTGCCCAGTAATTAATAATTTTGATCCTTTAAAAGAATGTACTAAATTATTAAATGAAATAAAAGTACCTAAATGTAAACCTTATTTCTTTTTAATAATCCACAGAAATACACAAACATTGTGGAAATCATCAAAAAGATAGTTAAGATTGCCTTACTTTTCTCACTGCTATTTCCTATGAAATTTTCATTTTCTATAATTCATAATTGATATATTATTATTTATTCGGTTACCTAACGTTACGTCTCATAAGAAGCACCTAATTTAAATATAAGAAATACTTACCTAAAGTAAAAAATGCCGGGTATGTTACCCTTAGATTTGCAAGACAAAACCTTAGAACCTCTAGTCATTTTGCTACAACAAACAGTAACAAACAATAAACACAAAATTATAGTCACAATTTAATAAACACTAATCACTAAAATAAGAAGGCTTTTATCAATTCAAAAAACTTCTGCAACCACAAAATATAATCACACAAAGCAAAACAATCGAAACTAATACGGCTCTCATAAAAATATAATGTGTTGCCTAACTACACACTGATTTATTAGTGTGTAAGTAGGCAACACATTAAATGATTTCGTGGAATTTCGTTATTTTTATACTGGGCTAGACATTTTTTGATCGAATGGGCCATAGCATTGATCTTCCATACACCTTTAAACTTCATTGTAAATTCCTTAAAATTTAGTACATAGAGGGGATTTTTATAATTTTATCATTTTAAGATATGTTAATTTATATACATTTAAATGTTAGGATATTGGTTTTAGTTATATTTAAAAAAACAAGTTCTGTTTTATTTTCCGCGTTCCGGAATAGTCGTCCAAATAAAGTGTTGACTTTTTTAATGTATAATATAATAATAAACAAATTAAATAACTTCCGAGACTTTTTAGCAAAACAAAAATCAAAATTTGTAGGATGTAAGTACTGGAAAAGACGCTTTTTTTAAGACCAAGCAAGTTGCATTTGGTCTCTTCTGAAAAATGACCGGTTAGTGTTGACAGCTGTTCATGAGAGTTTACCAATAAATAGGGTGTCTTGTTTAAACCAATGACTTTATTTTTAGTTACTTGCAAGGCTATCTTTTTGAAATTACTTTATTATAAAAATATAATCATAAAATTTAAATACAAAAGTAAAGATCGAAATTGAAGCTGCGATATCAGCTTGGGTAGCACGGAGGCTACCTCCACCACCCCTTTTCATAAATTTTTCTTGGTGTCAAATGTTATTTTATTTTTAAAGGTACAATCTCTACAATTAAAATTTGTCGAATTTTAAACAAGAAAAGTACAAAAATGCTGATTTTTAAGAAAAAAAATACATTCCCTTTTCCTCCAGGATGAAATCATTATTATTATTTCTTAAGTCAACTCGAATACATTTTCACAAAAATCTATCTACACTCCCTAAATGTCCATTTCAGTACTGATTCTGCCTTACATCTAATCCAAATACCGCCGTTTTTTAAGGTTTTATAAAGTATTAAAAATATATTAAAATCAATAAGCATATTGTTAACAAATTAGGGAAAAATTTAAGGGTAATAGCTTACATGAGTGCTCGATTTCTACTGTTTGTCCGCAGATATTGGTTAGGTTTGTGACGTCACCGTTTTCCCTAGAATGTATTTATTTTATTAATTTTTGTTAAATATTTAACTTTTAAATAAGTACTAATTTGGATGTACACTTACTATAACATAACTACTTATAAAGGACATTTAAAATGCATTTTTCCTATTTACCTATAATTTTTTAACTGAAAATATAGCTATATAGGTAGTAAAAGTTTTTACAAATAATTTATTAAAATATACATTTTTTTTATTTATAAATTCCGTTGAAAGAAATAACGAACGGTCAATGACCCTGTCTCTGTTACTTGCTAACTATATGCAATAAAAAACAAACTAATACTTATGTTCCAATGTCCAAATAAGCTAAGAAATATAACAAAAAACACGAAAATTCAAATAAATCACAAATTGTAAACCAAACAATAGGGAAAAAGATTACGTCACAAATATTGAATTGATATTTAAATTTGGCGTATATAGGTTTAAATGGGCTCGAACAATCCTGTGTAAGTTTACCATCCTTGAGAAAAACAAATGATTGTTTAAAACATTTGACGTTCTGTATTGGCTAAAGGAATCAATTTCAGATAATCAACCTATTTCGTTTCTCGTAATTCCGACAACAAAGTTCGTTATTTGGTTGACGTGAAAACGAGCTCCTTTAATTAATATAAAAAAGTAGTGATAAAAATATTAATAGTTTTTTTTTATCTAAGGCTTTTCGCAAAACTATTCTCGCGCCTATCCCAAAACTTTTTGCACAAAGACGTTTCGAGCAGATGGCTAGTCGGTTTTTGGGTGTGAATCAAAGTGTTTCGCCTTTATGTTGCGAATCGCTTCGCTTCGTGAAAATAGCGCAAAACGATTGCGCGAGCTATTTTTGCACAGTGGAAACCCAGTAAGGGAAATGGCTTAATGGTACAAAAGAGCAAAGAATTGGGGTTTCAGCCACGCATAGTCACTGGTTGTACACTGTGTGGTAAGACCCATGATAACCTACGGTTCAACTATCTGGTGGCCAGAAATGAACAGAAAAAGCAGAGCTGGAGTTATCCAAACTCCAGCAAGCATGTCTCTGTATAACGGGAGCTATTAAACACTCCAACTGCAGCCATGAAACCCTACTAACCTCCCCCCTCTTGGTATAATTATTAAGGTGGGGCGAGGATTGGGGCATACAGGCTGAAATGTAAGGCAACTGGTGCTCTGGGCCTGCCCTAGGACCACAGAATAACGAGCAGTATCATAAACCCAATATTTGAGATGGGCAGTGATACAATGCCAAAACAGATAAATACACACAGACCATACAAAACCCGCTTACCTGGGGCGGTAGTGAGCGATCTCCTGGTAGTCTCGAAATTGGTTTGGTATACCGATGGATCCAAGACTGACAATGGGCCCGCAGAATACAGGTATGACCCCCGGTTCAATGCTTATGCTTCCCTGGGGAAATATGCCACTGTTTTCCAGGCGGAAATATTATTGCTTTGCCGAGAGAACTTGAGGAGGAGATATAAGGGCAGGGACATTACTATCTTCTCTGATAGTCAAGCGGCCTAAAAGCTTGGCATCCCAACAATAACCCAAGGTTGGTTTGGAACTGTCTGCAATGCCCCTAAACCTGGCTAACCACAACAAAGTTTTTCCTGGGTGCCAGGACACAGGGGAATACAGGGAATGAAAATGTAGACTCCTGGGGGAGGTCCCAGCAATGTTTGTGGGTCCCAACCGTTTTTGGAATACCAAAAGCCTCGGTTCGTGGTAAGACTCGGTGGATTCAAACACGACATCAGTCATACTGGAACCACATTCCAAGGCAAAATCACAGTAAATTAATGCTGGACTCAATCGAAAGCATTGACAAGTGAACTACTAAAATAAATAGGAATCAGATTAGGATAGTGACAGGATTAATAACCGGACACTGCACCCTAAGAAAACATATGCCCTAGGGCACTATAGAGAAGAACCCATTTGCAGACTATGTGACAAGAGGAAGAACAGCCCTCACATCATTATGATCCCTGCACTTACATCTGGAGAAAAATCAAAACCTCATGGTGGACATAACCACCAGGAGGCTGGAACAGAAAAGAACAGTAAAAGGGCTACTACACCTGTCTAAGGTGTCAAACCTTTTTAACTGAAACAAATACACAAGAGATACAACAAGCCCTGTACGCTGCAGTGTCGGGCGGACAAAACCTCAACTTGTGTATTTACTTTATCAATCAATCAAATCAATCAACCCAGCTAAAAAATGTTGGGACAATATACATTACACTATTTTTTTTTGAATTTGCGATATTTTGAATTATTTTGGCTAACATCACCTATATCTTAGTATTATTTAATTTATATGGTTTCATAATATAGGGATATTGTGAAAAAATACACTATTGTATGTACATTCTTTTAAATTTGAGAAGAAACTTTTCGCAGAAAAATTATATTTGGACACGTTTGTTGGGTGGGGTATCGATAGAAATATCTTCTTAAAGTTACCCCTCTGTACAAAGCCATAGTATTGTTACTATTTTTTGTTTTTTACTTTATTTATTTTAAATCTTGTCATCGTACAAAATGAATTTTCAAGTAGATTTTAAATGATAATTTTCGTTTCCAATAGACAAAAAAACTATTTTCCGTGTCTGTAAAAACTTGTTAATGGCGTCAGCTAATTAATTAACTAAACTAGAAACTAAAACTTTGTCGTCCATCAAGAGTGAATATAGTTATAAACATGTAATTTTATGTACCCCCAAGGATCAGTAGTTGACGGTTGTCAGTGGCGTTACGTTTTACAATAAAAATTAAAATATTTTTACAAAATTTTCATAGAGGTTCTGTAACGGTGTGTGTATTAACTTAAAAACAGAACTAACAAATACCTAATCATTGATTAGGGCATATTTTTTTAAATCTTGGTGCAATGTACAAAAGCCTTAAAACTAACGTAACGTAGGTGTCTGTGGTTTATGGAGGTTTGGAGGGAAACTAATGACCTCTACAGATAGAAGGTTTCAATACCTAATCATTGATTGGCATATTTTTTTAAATCTTGGTGCAATGTACAAAAGCCTTAAAACTAACGTAAGGTAGGTGTCTGTGGTTTCTGGAGGTTTGGAGGGAAACTAATGACCTCTACAGATAGAAGGTTTCACGGTCTGGATACTCTAGGGATAAAGGAAGCGTGATCTCTTCAGTTGTATTATAAAAAAATATATAAAAAAAGCATTTCGTGTCGTCGTTTTATTAGAAGATGCCAAAGGAGGCATAATACTGTCTAATTGCTTAAAAAAGAAGCTTTAAAAATACCAATAAAAAAGGCATCAGGTCTCCCACAGCTCGTTTCTTTAAAAGTAGGGTTTTTTATAGGCTGAATATATATTTTCTGAATAGAATTAAGAACGCTGAGAGTTGTGGGGGATACCGTTCCCTAAACATGGGGATACTATACCAAGAAGGATATACAGATTAAAAGTAAACAAATATTTTCTGCCTCGAAAGGAATCCGAACTTTTTTAAAGCATGTGGTTATTATAGATATGGTGTAATAATTGGGCCAATTAAGATGGTTTAAAAAAAAAAGCCCACAAGATTATATGATCTTTATCCATTTTTATTCTCCAATTCAAAAATAACTAAAGGTTCTGTAAAAGAAACATCTGCATTTTCCTGTGCTTGCTTTTCAAATCAGAGTTAAGAGACTGGTTTAAGAATTAAATACTAAAATAAAGGGTACTACCATCAGAAAAATTACGGGCTGAGTTAATCGCGGAAGGGGGTAGATCGTTAATATTAAGTAGAAATATGTGCTGAGTCAGAAGGAATCCCAGAATGAATAAATGAAAAGAATGACAATCTTCTATGAATAATATACCTTAATGCAGTACCTCATGCAGGTAATAAACAAGTTTTATTAGAAGTATCGAATTTTTTTTCATGAACATAATTTGACATTTAATGTTTATCATTCAAAAAGTACGTTTACAAAAAAGTTTTAGCGTTTTTTCGATAACTATTCTTCTCTACCCCACTGATTACTAACGAGGTTCCACTATCTTCGAAAATATGTCTCGTAGTGGCGTGAATAACCCTCCTAAAAAATTAACGGCGCTCCTAGACAATCTGATAAAGTAATGTTGAAAACATTTCGGACACATGCATCTTCATTCGCTTAGCTGCGTGTCACAACAGTTTGTTTGTGGAATGTTGTTCAAATTAAATGGATGTTCTTTTGGTATGTAAAAATTATGTCTCGAAAATGTCACGAGAAAATATTAATTTGGATTTACTCTATGAATTAGACAGTGTAAATCATTTTTTTCTTATAAAAAAAATTGATTTTTCTGTATTTCTTGGGTGTCTTTAAATTGGTTCAAATCTGTCTTTCAGAAAGATCAAAAATTGTAGTTTTAAATAATGTTATGTCAAGAAGTGAAAATATAAATTATGGTGTTCCTTAGGGTTCTGTTCTTGGACCTTTATTAATACTATTTTATATAAATGATTTAGCTTTTTTTGATATAAAGGATAATTAACAATATTATCAACAAGAAAACCAAATTCATCCGTGCTGTATAATAAGTTTTAAAGGAGAAATTAATATGCTATATTTTAAGTTAAAATATACAGGATGTTCCATGTAAAAAAATGACGTTTTGTCCGATAACTTCTTTTTACCTGACCCCGTTTATATATTCTAAAAACGGCAGATTATTTTAAAAATCACTATAAAAAAACTTTTGTATAAACATTTTTGTATTTCTTTTAACAAGAAAATAGAGGGTCTTTCGAAATTGCCATTTTTTAAAATTTTTCTCCCTTATCTCTTAGGCGGCAAAAATTTTCAAATTTTGATTTTACCATATTAAGCTTGACCCAAAAAGGTCGGCATTTTCGAAAAGCATATTGTAGGACCTTTCTTTATTCCTGGAAATTTAACGGCCGAGACGTACTTGGACAGAAAATACCATAGAACCACAAATTACCGAAATAATAGAAAATGAGGTTAATTATAATGAAAATGATATTCATTTAAAACAAGATACTACACCACCGCACAATGTGGCTCCAGTATAACAGTTTTTGGACACCCATTCCCCGAATCAGTGGATCGCAAGGAAGTTTAAAGGTGTTGGGAAGCCAATCCATTGCCCATTCGATCAAAAAATGTCCAGCCCATATGAAAATAACTTCGAGTTGGCCCCGCCGATTTTGCGCATTAACGAAATTTCACGAAATAATTTAATGTGTTGCCTACTTGACACAGATAAATCAGTGTGTAGTTAGGCAACACATTATACTTTGGCCGTATTAGTTTCGATTGTTTTGCTTTGTGTGATTATATTCTGTGGTTGCAGAAGTTTTTTGGATTGATAAAAACTTTTTTTAATTTTATCGTTAGTGTTTAAAATTGTGACTATAATTTTTTGTTTATTGTTTGTTACTTATAATATCGTAACCAAAAGAATAGAGGTTGTATGGTTTTGTCTTGCAAATCAGGGTAACATACTATTTTTACCGGGTATGTTACGGGTAAATATTTTATATTTAAATTAGGTGCTTCTTATGAGACGTAACGTTTGGTAACCGAATAGATAATAATATATCAATTATGAATAATAGAAAATGAAAATTTCATAGGAAATAGTAGTGAGAAAAGTAAGGCAATCTTAACTATCTTTTAGATGATTTTCACAATGTTTGTGTATTTCTGTGGATTATTAAAAGAAATAAGGTTTACATTTAGGTATTTTTATTTCATTTAATAATTAAGTAATTTTTTAAAAGATTAAAATTATTAATTACTGGGCAGAACAAATATTAATATAACAGGTCCCTCTAATTGAAAAAGAAGTACAATTTTTTGTTAAAGTTCCTTTTTTCTTTTTCTGTATGTGTTTGAAAAAATTAGATTTTTGGTTTTTTTAAACTTACATTATCAACTTTTTAATAGACATACTGTAGACATAATATTTAACGGTTCCTACAATGGATACCATACCAAAGGTTTAAAGATTTTTAACCACTGTTACTGTCTCATGAATGTTTGTTTTATGAAAAGTATATGCCTAAAAAGCAGTTATAAAAATTTTTACTTTTTAATTACAACCAGAATCTTAGGATTAGATTAAACTCATTTACACTATCTTGCCCTTTTTTATCACAAAATTGGTGATTAGACATGAAAATATCATACAATGTTTGAAATTTTTTTTAAAGTTTTTTATTTATTTACAAAGATTTTTGGTAAAAATATAAAGCTCCCAAAAATTTGAATTTAAATAGAAGGCTGTAAAGTGGCGCCATCTATTTTTTCATATTATATAGATGATATAAAATCCAATTTAAAAATAATTTTAAATATTCTATGGATATCGTTTAATAACCAACAATTTTGTGCAAAAAAAAAAAAAAACAGTGAATGCTTGAATTTGACATTTGATGATGTCAACTTTATAGATAGTAACAAAGAATTATGGGTGGCTCTAACCTACTATTTATTGCGCAAACTCTGCGGGGCCAATCCCCCGATTCCCGCTGCCCTGCACCCTGGACAATTTTGTTCTACAGTATTGGGCTTTTTTAAACTTCCTTGGTGGATCGTCAGACCAGGCCCCATTGAGGGCCGCCGAGATCTCCAGACTTAAATCCTTTAGATTACTGTCTTTGGGGGCATTTGAAAAGAAACTTTTTAGTACAACAGATTATATTTAAGATCTTCGGGAGGGATAACGGTGAATGTAGACAAATAACTCCAGGCATGTTGGATTCAAACAAAATTTATTATTGTATGGAATTAATGGACACCACTTTTAGCACTTGTTACCACATTGGCCTACCTCTTTATAGCAAAATATTTTTACTTTAACTTTAATTTGCGTTGCTTCTTTTTTTTTTTTGTAATACCCGTAGTTGTTTTTAATTTAAACGTCTTAATAGTATGAGAACTATTTGATTATTATTTTTACGATATATTTCTTTATTATCACTTCTTCTGAAATTTTATTATAAACTTAAGTAGATTCACAATAATTGAAGGTAGGTATGAACTTTATTAACAAAAGTTACTAAAAACTTTATGGAGAATCTAAAAATAAAAAAAATGGGTGTTTCCCTTTAAAAATTTTGGAATTTGCATTGTCGGCTATGATTAAAAATCCCTCTAGAAAATTGACGTGTCCGAGCCTTTTTGATCGAAAAAAAGTTTATCAATATTAACAGGTGGGTAAAGGCTGAAATGGCCCCTCAAGGCACGAAAAATGGTTTCCCGCTAATATCTTCAAAATCTCGAATTGGAGAATTTTTGTTTAGACAAAAATGAAGATCCTTTATAGTCTAAAAAATGGTTCCTATATATTTTTAAATAATTTATATTTTTTGAGATAACGGGACCCAAAAGTCCCCTCATTTCAGCTAGTGATGAGCGAGACCGGTCTTGGTCTTGGGTCTTGGTCTTGCGGTCTTGGTCTTGGGTCTTTCTTGCGGTCTTGGTCTTGCGGTCTTTCTTGTGGTCTTGGTCTTGGTCTTGCAGCAAGACCAACCAGACAAAAGACCAAGAACCGGGAAGACCAAGACCGCCGAATCAAGACTCGCAAGACCAAGACTGAAATAAAAACTCTTGCATTTCTGCTACTTTTTTTAATATTATAATATTTAATTTTTATATTTAATATATAGAGGTATTTCATACAGACATGATAAAAAATGTGTCAAACTGCCGAAAAATGCGATTATTTAATAAATAACACATTAAATAATAATTAAATTAATCACTTTGTTCTTTTATACAGTTTTAGAAATAATATTGTGACTCAATAGTCCGACAAAGCTCGATATCTCGAAACCGTTTGACAGGAAAAAAATAGGATACAAAAGTTATAGAAGCTGAAAATTACTTTCATATTCCTTATGTTGTTTTATTAGCCTATTTCCACAATACAAAAAAACATTATTTTTGTTCCACAGGGTAAAAAGTGACACCATTAGATTCTTTTAAAACTAAGATATAAATGTAAAATAGATGGATAAAATGATATTAAAAAACCATCTACGTTGATATTGTTCTATTAACAGTTGAACTATTTCCAGCATAATATACAGCGTGATGATTTTTTAAATGAATTTATCCCATATTTTTTTATTTTAGATTAAAACTAAAAATAGGAAAGTTTTCTTGAATGACAGTGGATTTTTCGAAAAAATTTAAAATAGTAATTAGTTTCACATTTTACCCTTTTTTCTATAATTTTTGTTTGTTCAGTTTTTCACCATCATGAACGGTTTCGGAGATATCGAGCTTTGTCACACATTGAGCCAAGATAGCAAAATGTTTATAAAGTATTTGTGCCAACTTCGTACGGCAAATGTTTGACTTATTTAAAAATAAAAAGTTTATATGAACTGAAAATATTCCTAAATAACTTTTTTTTGAATCAGAAACCAATGTTTACATATTAGAATCATTTTTACGGAAATTTCACATCTGGTTTAAATTAAAAGTTTTTTTTCTGCTCACACAGTACACAGATTTGTTTTAATTTTATATACTTCTTTAAAGAAAATTTAAATAATTCTTATCACTAAAATATTTCTATGTGCCACCAAATGTATAAAAGCAGGTTGTGTCTTAATTTAACTAAAAACGAAGCGCTATAAATAAATAAACCCCTACATTTAAAATATGCTTTTTAATCAAATAATTCACGGAAATTTCACATCTGGTTAATTTTTTTTTCTGCTCACACAGTACAAATTTGTTTTAATTTTATATGCTTCTTTAAAGAAAATTTAAAAACTCTTATCACTAAAATCTTTTTATGTGCCACCAAATGTATAAAAGCAGGTGGTGTCTTAATTTAAAAAAAATGAAGCGTATAAATAAATAAACCCCTATTTTAAAATTGCTTTTTAATCAAATAATTCACGGTTAATTTTTTTTTTTCTGCTCACACATAAAGATTTGTTTTAATTTTATATGCTTCTTTAAAGAAAATTTAAATAATTCTTATCACTAAAATCTTTTTATGTCCACAAATGTATAAAAGAGGTGGTGTCTTAATTTAACAAAAAATGAAGGCAAAATAAATAAACCCCTATATTTAAAATATGCTTTTTAATCAAATAATTCACGGAAATTTCACATCTGGTTAAATTTTTTTTTTGCTCACACAGTACACAGATTTGTTTTAATTTTATATGCTTCTTTAAAGAAAATTTAAAAATTCTTATCACTAAAATATTTCTATTGCCACCAAATGTATAAAACAGGTTGTGTCTTAATTTAACAAAAAATGAAGCGCTATAAATAAATAAACCCCTAATTTAAAATATGCTTTTTAATTAAATAATTTAAATGTACGTGTAACAAAATAGATTTAAAATTTTAATGCAATAAATATAGTCGCCATCTTTTTTATTTTTTTTAAGTATTACAAATATATTTTATTTAAGATTACTTTCCTTAAATGATTACTACCAAAAAAAAACAAGACCAGCAAGACTCTTGCAGCAAGACCAAGACCAAGACCGGGTGGTGCAAGACCATAAGACCAAGAACAAGACCTTCCTTTGGCTTGAAAGACCAAGACCAAGACCAAGACCTGCCGGTTTGGTCTTGCTTTGCTCATCACTAATTTCAGCTGCCGCTGAATGACGCTATCTTCATGAATTCACTTATAAGCGGGGGAC
>JAHBCN010024155.1:0-12200 GCA_019359885.1 Listronotus oregonensis | reverse complement strand
AAAAAACGGCCCAAAAATCATTGAAGGGGAGATTTTTGGGCGCTGACACCTATTGGACCGTGAATTTAAAGTTGTTAATGTTTATTTTAAAATTTATTTATTTGTCAAAATCAAATTTTAGTTTTAAAATTATCCTTATATTTTCCATATTTTTTTAAATTTCTTCTTAGTTACGGTGCACCAGGTGTTCGGGGAGGGTCGTTTTCGTCGTAAAAAACCGCTACAACGATTTTCGGTATGTCTTTTTCGATTATGTGAGGAAAACCCTCGGATATGAGGTCCGCGTCAAGGTTCCGGTGCACCAGGTGTCCGAGAAGAGTTTGCCGATGCCATATTTGAATTCAGCGACCCAAAAAACCCCCAGGCGATGAGTTTCTCCCTTTCCCCGCGTAAATTTTAGGAGAGTCCCACGGAGATGACGTTCATCGACGTTCCTGAGGTCCAGGTCGGCTGTGGGTCAAATTGAATCATAATCATAATCGTAATCAGCGACCTTGAAAACCCCCGCGAACCCGATTTGGGCCAGTTCTGACTCATATTTACAAAGTTATTAAATCTTTCAAAAGCCATTTCGAAATAATACATTTTTTGAATGCATTTTTGGCTGCAGCAATGCAATTTGAGGTTTGTATATGAGTCACAAAGTTGGTACATTTTTTACTAAAAATGTTTTTAAGCAAATGCAAAAAACCGCATTTCGAACCCTCTTAGTGCAAAAAATTCCAAAATTTTGGCCTTTTTAGTGCTTCATTGCCTCGAGTATTTTGTACAGAAACAATGGCCACTACGTCAGGACTAAAAAATGTTACCAATACGATGAATGTTACAAAACGACTAGTGAATCCCAAATAGGTATTACTTTAACCTTTGCGTATTAATTAAAATGAATAAAGAATTTTGTTAAAGCCACGGTTTGGAATGAAACGTGAACATCTCTATCAAATTATCAAAATAACTAAGCACTAGTACCGTTGTTGCGTTTCATACTGTTTATGAAATCCTATTAATTTTACTACTAATTTTATTTTACCCTGTATATTACTTAATAACAACTAGATAACAAAAACATAATTTAAAATTTCCTTGAATCGAAAAGTTTTTATGTTCTTAATTACAAAGTAAAAGGAAATAAATAAATTGTTTTGTAAAACAGGTTATTATAGCGATTTTTAATTTTTTTTTTTTATAAATGGATATAGTACAGCAAGGAGGTCTGCATAATACATTATAAATGATGTTTCCGAAACCTTTGTATAAAAGGACATAATGTAATTTAAAATTTCCTTTGAGTAATAAACTATTCATTATATTTACTAAATTAAACGATACTAAAAAAGAAATTTGTTATTCGTATTTTCATCGATCGAAAGAGGTATAATTAAAAGTAATACAGGGTAAACAGATTTCGGTGTAAAAATAAAAAATATAGGGGACCGTAAAAAAATCTTAATCATTATATGTTTGTATAATTTTAGATTTGGGTTTGTTGCAATAAAAACGACTTTTACGTTTACCAAAAAAATGCAGTGCAATTAAATTTTACAATTACTAGTCATCAAACAAAATTAAGTTTTTTAATAAATAACAGTTTAAATAGAAGACCATAACCTTGTGGTAAAAAACAACTTTAGTTTAAAACATTTTGGCCATTTTGTTATATTTACATACCTATTAAGGAAAACATTTTTTGAAATTTTGTTTAACAAAGTAAACCTGTTTATATACATATTAATTTCTTAACTTACACTCGATAGATATCTGACTGCGCCATGATTTCCTGAATAACATGTAAATTACTAAAATCAAAAATCCGGGTAATTTCTTAAAAAAATAATTATTAAAAAAACAGCCTTTTTTGTTTTGTTTTTTTTTTTTTTAATATAACAAAAAGTACTGGCTATATCCCTTTACTCATACAAGACCGTTTGCAGAGAATTCCAAAACCTACAAAATGGTTTTTGAGAAATGCCGATCCGAAAATTCGTATCTCCGTTAATTTTTAATTTTAAAAGCTGATTTTTTTGGAAATGATAGTCAATAATATATACTTTAAGCTGCCCAAAGATAAAAATTGTCGCATTTATAGGTTTTATTCAATCGCACTATAAACAAATTAGGCCCTACTCTTGCAAGTGCCGTGAATATTGGGCAAATTGTCCGATTTAACAAGAAAAACATGCTGAAGTTCGAAGTAAGACCTCAAAATTTATTTTAAATGAATGGAAAAAACTTAAAAACTATATTTTGGATGAGAATATAACAAAAGATGAGTATTACAAGAAAATTAATGCTCCAGGTACTTATGGAACGGCTCTAGAATGTTTTGCCTTATCTGAAATTTACAAAATTAATTTTAATGTATTTACATTTGTTGAAAACCTACCCCTAAGCCAGATTTTAAGCAAGGAAGCTATGGTTTTATCGGATTGTTTGAAGAAACATACATCAACTATTAATCTTTTTTTTTTCGCGGAAACCTTAATAACGGACATTATGATCTCATTCAGAAATATAATTTAGATAATGATGAACAAAAAACGTCTTGTTTGATATGTCAAAAATCGTTCAAGAATATCAATGGCCTTAAAATTCATAATGTAAAAATGCATCTAAAATCCAACGTAAAGAAGAATTTGGAGAACTCAAAATCTAAAAATAACATGTCTGATGTAATAAATGTAACGTTTGAAAAATTCAATGAAGTATCCACCAATCAAATTGCAAATAAAACCCCCGAAAATTTGATTAATCAAAATCCAAGTTTAAAGGGTGAATTTTTAATCAAAGCTTTCGCTAAATTAAAATCATCAACTCCCATTGTAAAAATCATTCCAAAGTGAGCCAGACCATCAATTTCTGATGAACTTTCATTTCTTCTTGAAAATTTGTATCAAAATTACTTTCATTCTTGGATTTCATTATTTCTTTTCCCATACGCTGTTTTAGCAATACCCGTCAACTCAAAACATAATAGAAAATCCTCTTTAACATCATTGATAAAAAACAATTTAAAATCCTGGTTGAAAAATAAGTTTTTAGAAACAAATAATCTTCTTAAATTATATATAAAAATATCAGTAACATCTAAAAAACCATCAAAAAAGAAAGATTTCAACAAGTTTGATGAGAATAAGTACCTTTCAAAGTAAATCAAAGCCAAAATTGCAGATGGAGATATCAGAAATGCAATCCGAATTCTCACTTCAGATGATACTATCGCACCTAGAAATGAAGAGACCTTTGAAAAACTGAAAAAGAAACATCCAGTATCCGAACAAGATAATGATATCGATTATTCCTTTAAAATATTGATTTTAATTTTAATTTATCTGAAAATGAAATTAAAAGTGCTATTTCTTCATTTCGTCCTGGGTCTTCTGGTGGTATGGATTCATTAAGACCAAGACATCTTAAAGACTTGGTGAGTGACGAGCATGGTAACCATTCTTTTAAATTACTGTCGTCAATTAAGTCTATTATAACCCATTTATTTCAAGGTTCAGTTCCAAAAGATATTTGTAAATTTTTTTATGGAGCAAACCTATGTGCTTTTAATAAAAAAGATGGAGGTATTCGACCAATAGCAGTAGGAATCCGACGTTTAGCTTCTAAGGTAATATGCTCTCGTATTTATGAAAAGCTAGGAAACCTTTTTCGCCCATATCAACTTGGCTTTGGAACAAAATGCGGAGCAGAAGCAGCAATACATGCAAACGTTTTCTCTTATCCTCACGAATCAGATAAAGTTATTTTAAAATAGATTATCAAAACGCTTTTAATATGGTTAATAGAAAAACAATTTTATCACGAGTAAGCGAATATCTCCCAGAATTTTTACCATTTATAGCCCAATGTTATGATAATCCGAGTTTACTTTCTTACGGTGATCAACATATTTTTTCTCAAAGAGATGTCCAACAAGGAGATCCTCTTGGACCAACTCTTTTTAGTTTAGCAATTCATCCACTTACTTTATCATTAAATACAGAAATAAATCTTTGGTATCTAGATAACGGTACACTTGCTGGAAACCCAAAATCGGTTTTAGATAATTTTCATAAAATAATCAGAGGAAGTAAAGATTTTTGTTTAAATTTAAATTTTGATAAGTGTGAATTAACTGTTTTATCTAAAGATCATTTCAAAATACTATCAAATTTTTTAAGTGTTGTTCCTAATCTGTCAGTAATTCCCATTTCAAATTTTAATTTATTAGGAAGTGCTTTTTCGTCAAATGAAATTGAATACTCAATTAATAAAAAGACAGAATTTTTAAAATCTCTTAGCACCAAATTAAAATTTATAGACTCGCATATTTCCTATTATTTACTAAAATATTCCCTTTCCCTACCTCGAATGTCTTATTTGTTAAGATGTTCACCTTGTTGGAAATATCCAGAATTACTTTGTAATTTTGATAATGTATTACAAAGTTTGGTTCAAGACATAACAAATTGTGATATTAAATTAAATTCTTGGTTACAAAGCACTCTTTCAGTAAAATTTGGAGGTCTTGGAATAAGAGATACATCCACCCTGTCTATTTCTGCCTTTTTAGGTTCAATCAATGACGTTTCAGATTTACTTTCCAATCAGATTAACTTCCTATATTCTTGCAAGAGTAAATAATGATTTCAGCAATTGTTTTATAAGATGGTTATCTGTTTGCAATCTTCAAAATCAACCACAAGCATTACCAAAAAAGCAGAAAGATTTTGACTTTTTAATTTGCCAAGCTCGTCACAAATATATTACAAACATGTGCCAGACAAGTGAAGATAAGGCACGCTACTTGCTCTTCAGGCCCCTGAAAGTAATGCTTGGATTAACGCACTTCCATCTTCGTCCTTGGGAAATTTGTTAGATAACAAAACATTCCATATTTCCATCGCTCTCAGACTTGGTCTGCCTGTGTGTGGAGAGCACACCTGCATTTGCGGCGAAAATGCTGATATTTATGGCCTACATGGGTTAAGCTGCAAAAAAAGCGCAGGGCGTTCTTCTAGACACAGTCAGATAAATGACATTATCAAAAGAGCTCTGATTTTAGCTGAACATCCTTCTGTGTTAGAGCCTCTTGGAGTTTGCAGAAGCGACGGAAAACGGGTAGATGGACTGACCTTAATTCCTTGGAAATATGGATTTTCTAATATTTCTTAATTTTGTAGGTGCGGCTGCTCGTATTGCCGAGAATAAAAAGCATCTAAACTATAAAGAGCTTGAAGAACGCTTTATCTTCATTCCTTTTGCTGTTGAAACTTTTGGTCCTTTGGGTGATGAGGCTAAGGGTTTTATTAATGAAATTTGCAAAAAAATACAATGCAAAAAATCTCAAAGTATCATTATCCAAAGAATTGGTTGAATGTCAACTGGGTAATGCACATCGGTACTAGGAACAATCCAGGAAGACCTAGGACTTGATGAAGTTTATAATTTTTAAATATAGATTAAGTTATTTATTTAATTTTAGAATATTGTTATTTGTTATTTATAACATTATATATTTTAATATGTCAATAATATTAATTTTTAGATTTTATTAAGGATCCCGTAGATTTGCTAAAAGCACAAGTTTAAGTTTTTGTAGGTTTTTGAATTATCTGCAAACAGTCTTGCATGAGTAAAGCGATATAGCCAGTACTTTTTGTTACAGAAAAACGAAATTATATAATAAATTATAATAATAATTATAATTTAAAAAAATTACCTGAAAAAAAAAATTGGTTAGATTTTTGATTTTAGTAATCTACAGGTTATTCCTGAAGTCATGGCGCAGCCAGTTATCTGTTACATCTGTTAATTACAAAAATTACCTTTATTTTTGCTATAATGATTGGGCTACATCTCGCAGGTATAGTCTAGTCGAGAAGTGGGTTTCCTGCGAAAAATAGTTAGACGGCTTCGAAAAATATAAGGGAAAGCTTATTCGACGTGGAATGCAAATCTGAGAAAGGCGTTTTAAGAATTTTTTCTGCCAATAAAACGCGACATTTTTGGTTGGGCGCTCGGAGTCAAAACCGAGTACGTCACACTAAATATATTTTTTTAAAGTAATAAATATTATTTAAATTTTTTTTAAAATTTATGGTGTATTCAAATACTTCAAAGAATTTATTTCCGTTGCAAACTAAACTAAAAATTATTTTTTCAACAAATTAGACAATTGTTAATTAACGAAATAGTTTCAAAATTTCGTCTACATTGATCATAAAAATAGTTCAAATAATTGTCGTAAAAATATTTAACTTCGTAGATCCCTTCTTATATACACACTTAACAAGGTCACGCCGCCAGCGTCAAATTAAAATTAAAAATAATGGAGAGAGAGTTTTAATAGTTTTTTTTTGGAAAATTCCTCCTCTTCAATGATCTTTTTGCAATTTCTGCTATCTCTTATGGTTTTTGGGTTATTATTAATAATTAAAATGGCTAATAACACTTGCAATTTTTATTGGCAAAAAAAATCCTTAAAACACCTTTTTCAGATTTGCATTCGGCATTAAATAAGCTGTCACTCATATTTTTCGAAGCCTTCTAACAACTATTTTTCGCAGAAAACACATTTTCCGACTAGACTAGTAAACGTTTTTTAAAAATATATGGTGTATTTCAGTAAAAAATAAGAATCAAAAAAAGTTTATAATATTTTTGTAATTATAGTGATTTATCAAATAATGATCAAATCGCTTTTAGCTAATTAACAAACAAGGGTATTAATTAAGGCGATCGGGGATATTTACGGCGCAAGCCTAACGGGTTTGTTAGGAGTTAAGAGTATTTACCTCGAACTAATGCCCCAGCCAGTAACAATATTTTTTTTGGTGATCGTTAAGTAATCAAATTTTGAAAATCGTAATATTAAAAAACATATTTTGAGATGTATTTATGTTTTTAGCAACGAATCTGATGTCTGTCTTGACGTTAATATTCGAATGACAAGAACAAGTAGAAAGTTTTTTTTTAAAGTATATTTAATTAAACTTGATTTAATATATTTTTTTGTAAATATCTATTAAAAAATATTAAATTATCCGAAGTTAATAAGGATTTTTTTTTATTTAGATATATTTATCAATTGTAAGCCATTATTACCTTTAGAAAAAATAGTGAGTAATTTTTTATTTATGATATTTTTTGATACATATGCATATATTTTGAAACCATTTATAATAGGTATATGCACTTAATAACATTTTTATGTTTTTTTTGCTTTTAATAAGCATTTTATGATTTTTTTTTCCACCTAAGACGTTTACTTACTGTTTAGGCAATAGTGGCTTTTAAGATCCAGGCAATTAAATACAGGATGGCCGTCCATATTTTGACCCATTTTGATCGCGAATAACTTTTGAACAAATAAAGATATCAAGATGCGGTTTTCGCAAATATACTTATATTTCTTTAAGTTTATTCTCGTATCTTTACCATTTTTATGTGACATTCCATTAGCTCAAAAACAAAATGGCCGATTTTCCGATATAGGACAACTTTGTTATTTTAAGTGCAACACCCTGTATATGTTTCAATATTTTTAAAATTAACTTTCTCCCTTTAAAAAATGTAACACAAGCTATGGTTATCTTAAAAAATAACGCATTTATTGACCTCCAAAGAATTGACTGTATGTCGAATAGGAATATTATTTTAAAAGGATTTTTTGAAAAGTCGCCTGTGGAAACAAAGTTATCTCGTTTCCATAACAGCAACAAGCCTCATTGTCAGCCATTGTTGGTCATTTTTGACAAGTTATTTTAATTAGGAAGCGCAAAATGGCTTGTTAAGCGAAAAAGGAAAATGTGTTATTATGTTTGCCGAAACCAAATCAGTAAAAGAAACCCAGCGAAGATTTAGAAACATGTTTAATAAAGCTCCACCCACAAAAAATCAATTAAAATCTGGTACAGAAAATTCTGGAGTACAGGATCTTTAACCCGTAAAAGAAATTAGTAAACAATAGAATTTGCTAAATAAAACGTTACAAATTCTGGAGATAACTCAGGAAGATCCGACATTGTCAACAAGAAAAATCTCAAGTTTAGTCCATATTCCTAAAACTACAGTACAAGAAATCATGAAAAAAGAACTTAAATTAAAGCCATACAAAATTCAAATATTACAAGAAATAAAAGAAACTGATTTTCCACAAAGGGTGGAATTTTGCTAGAGAATTCAAAATTTAGTAAGGAACAATATACATATTTTGGATAGACTAATAATGTCAGACGAAGCCACATTTCACCTCAATGGAAAAGTAAATAAGCATAACTGCAGGTTTTGGGCAACAGAAAATCCTCGACAATATAAGGAACACGTTAGAGATTCGCCAAAAGTCACAGTCTGGTGTGGTATCAAAGCAAAAATTATGGGCCATTTTTTTTTCATGAACCAACTGTAACCTCTTGGACTTACGTTGATATGCTGGAAATATTTTTTTATCCACGATTGTAAGAAGAAAATCTATTGAATTTCGTCTATTTTCAACAAGATGGGGCTACACCACATTATGCTAACATTACCAAGGATTCACTGACCAACGTTTTTGGAAACCGGTGAATTGGAAGAGGAGGCTCTATTTCCTGCCACCTGTTCACCAGATTTGACTGTTCCAGATTTTTTTCTGTGGGGATATGTGAAAGAGAGGTGTTATAGTCCACTTCCCCAAAATTTAGAGCGATTAAAAATTAATATCCGAAACATAATAGAAAATATTCCTGAAGAATTTTTAGTCAATAGTTTTAATAAGTTTTTTTCGAATTTAAATAAGTGCGTCGAAGTCGGCGGAAGGAATTTTCAACATTTACAGTAGTTTTTTAAAAAGTAATGTAACCTCATTGTAACTATTATTTTGTGAATAACCTAAACCTTTGGCGATCCTTTTTTTTTGTAACATATGAAGCAAATTTTAATTGTTAAATAATATTGTTGGTCGACATGCAGTCAATTTTTCGAAGGTCAATAAATACGTTGTTTTTTGAGATAACCATAGCTTGTGTTACATTTTTTTAAAGGGGAAAGATTAAATTTTGAAAATATAGAAACATATACAGGGTGTTCCATTTAAAATAACATAGTTGTCCTATAATGGAAAATCGGCCATTTTGTTTTTGAGCTAATGGAATGTCACAATAAAATCGTGAAGGTACGAGAATAAACTTTAAAGAATTATAAGTGCATCTGCAAAAACCGCATCTTGATACCTTTATTAGTTCCAAAGTTATTCTCGATTAAAATGGGTCAAAATATGGCCGGCCACCCTGTATAATAGGAGTATTAGCAAGAAAATTCTCAAGTTATAACCACGTAAATACAGAATATTAGAGAGATTTTTAAACGCCTTTCGGTATGTGTTATGAAAATTTATGCGGGTTCGTGTAACCAGCAATAATATACGTACCCAAAGGGGGGAGGGAGGGCTCGACCTAAAAAAAACTTATTATTATAATTGAAAAATGCATCGGGACGAAAGTAACTATATTATCAGTATAAATTGCGGGTGTTTACCCCACAAAATAATAAAGCATACAGTCAGCCAAACGAAGAAATAGGTCTTAAAATTTAAATTAATTAGGAATGTCTCTGACCATCAGCTCGGAGGCTGAAGTGTTAAGCTAAGCGCCTGAGATGCTAGGTTTCGATTATCGGTTTACTTTAATTTAATTTTGTCTAAAATATTAAATAATAATTTAAATATTTATTATTTTATTTTATTTATAGAAAAAAATGTTTTATCATTTATTAGTGTCTCGCACTTCGCATCTCTATAAAACTTCGAGCATACACCTACCTAGAGACAGCCTTGTCGCTCGTCCGTGTGAACAGCGTGCGATAGAGAAGGTCCGCAAATAAGTATGACTTAAGAAAATTTTAATTATTTTGTATTTACCCGAGTACAGTAAACGTTCCTATTTTAGGGTCAATTTTTATATTCTTAGTTTTTCCATGCCTGTTCCTCCCTAAACAAAATTCCGGCTACGCTCTTGTACATCTATTCTTTTTTCTCTCTTGCAGGCTTGTTTGCATGGCACAGCGCCGAGGCTGCCTCAAGTAGGTATATGCTTAAAGGTTATATAACTAACAAACTATTAATAAATGTCATTTAAGCATATACCTCTTCTAGAGAAAGCCTTGACGCGGTAAGTCCACAACTTTTCTCTGGCGCCCTTCTTACGGTCTGCCGCAGTGTCCCATAGGTGTATTTTTAGTGTACTTGCTTTACCACTATTGCCAATGTCCTTTAAAAATTATAATACTAGGCAAACCATGTAAAAGGCGCTCAACCAATTGAATTCGATCGGTATGCCCGCTACAGCTAGTGATGGAACCTTCCGAATGATCTTCCGAACGATATTCGAATATAGAAATGTTTTGAATGATTCGAATATTTCTTTCGGATATTCGAATATTTCTTCAAATAATCAAATATTCGTATTCCAATCAGCTGGGGTATATTACCGCTACCTATCGGATGATAGTTCATTTGATTCGCGGTTCAATCAAGGTCAATCCTAGTTCGACCGAGATAGGAAAAGCTATCAAAAAGAATGCACTTGAAAATTTAAATGTCGGATGCCACATTGTGATTCGTTACCACATAATTTTATATTGAATAATTATTACGCTAATGAATAAAGTCATAATTAAACATATTAATTATATCAAGAATAGAAATTTTCCACAAAGTGTCGACTTTTATGGCGGCCACTGTATACTATACTATACACCACACCAATAATTAAGAATTAAAACGACAACAAAACTTCCGCTGCACCACCAATAACAGCAAAATAAATTAAAAACGTACACGAATACGTATGCGGACACAACATCAACCCAACAACTAAAATAGTCGATTAAAATCAAAAGCCAAAACAAAATAATTTATTTTTCATTTTCTTTTCATAACCGATTGATCCGAAATAATTCGTTATTTCGAAAGCAAACGCTTCGACTTCGGGGTAAATCGACGGTCGACGGTCGGCGGTCGGCGCAATATATCGAATATCGACTGGCGTTGATCGGTCAATGTTTCATATAATAAATGATATTCCGAATATGAAGATCTTCCGGAATACAAATATTCGAATATTAAAATCATCCGAATATGCCCATCACTAGCCACAGCTGTAACGTAGTGGGCCTATCGTAAATTTGGAATATTTCTCTATTAACCAAAGAAGATCGATATCGTGCCACTGCATAATTCAAACCACCCTTTTGGATCCCATTATGTTGCAAAAATATAATTTACATTTCGCTTTGAGCTATCAACCATCCATAGTATCCATTATTATGTACAGCATCAAAAGCTCAAAAGAAAGTTGTTTTATTTTTCAGAGAAATATTTTTGCGGTAAAGAGAGTTTTAATTTTTGTGACTATTATTTTGGTATATAAAAAATTAATTATTACAGACTGATTTTATAACCTTGTGCCGAATTTATTTATAAAAAAGTTATGATTATGACTTGTTGACACGTAGGATCATTTCCGCACAGGTCTCAAGAATACAGTAGTGCAGCCCAACTATTAGACCCTAATAAACTTAAAGATAAACCTTAAAATACTTTAACATCTTTTAAAGCATACTTAAAGTTTTAGTAAACTAGTATATTATATTATAAGGATTAAAAGGCTTTTTTTACGAGCGAGTAAAAATAAGCACTTTTGGTCCGTATGATATATACTATTTTTTCTGCATCAAGTCAAAATTAATACATTTAGTTATTCAAAATTCGTTTCCTTTTTTAATCCCACCAGTATTAAATGTAGCACTTTTAATCCTAGGATTATAAGTGTTGCTAAGCAATGAGTACATTTTTGTACGCTATGAGAATTAATAGCTCTTGCCCCTGAAAATTGAACAAAAATGTCAACATTTACATATTATATATTACAAGTACAGATACTCATATTTATATTTTACCATAAATTATTTTATTATTGTTGTTGAGAGGCAAGTTGTAAAAACAACATGTAAGAATAGGACTATTTTTTATAATAAAAATATTAACAAAAAAAATATTCCAATTTAAAATAATTATTTTTCATAAATAATTTCCCATTTGATAAAAAAAAAGTTTTATAAATAGCCAAAAAATATTTTACGGTTTTCCAAAATGAAAACTTACTAAAAGCGGTGTAGAAATTAAACAGTAACTAAAATTAAAATAATTTACATTTTAGATAAACTGAAATTAACTT